>JBBDGP010002216.1:990000-1152500 GCA_037952835.1 Lithobates septentrionalis | reverse complement strand
TGGGTGCTTGATAGGAGAGAGGAGGAGGAGGCACATCACCAACGAGGCAGGATGCCCTCCAGGGGCCAGCCTAAGGGCAGCACACGGACTGCATCACACCCCAAAGCTCCGCATGTGCAGAGTGCTGCTGTCTATGCGTGTTATTCAAAAAGTTCTTTGGTGTGGGCCTTTTTTGAGACGAGTGCATCAGATCGCACCGCTGCTATTTGCAACATATGTCTCAAGCGTATCTCGCGTGGCCAAAACATCTCCCGCTTGGGCACCATATGCTTGACCAGACATATGTTGACCTGCCATGCAGTTCGTTGACAAGCGTATCTAAAAGACCCACACCAAAGAACAAAGAGGACCTCTCCTTGCTCCTCATCAGCTGAGATCCCCAACCCCACTATACCTTCAGTCCTCTCTAAGACCTGCACTGAGAGGAATGAAGGTGTAGAATTAGGTGTGTCACAGCCAAGTACTTGTGGGCAATCTGCTTTCGGTACACCGACGTCAGATTGTACCAGGCAAATTTCCCTGCCCCAGCTGCTGCACCACCGAAAGAAGTTCGCTCCCAGCCATCCGCATGCCCAGCGGTTGAATGCTAGCTTGGCAAAATTGCTAGCACTTCAACTGCTGCCTTTTCAGTTGGTAGACTCTGCCCCCTTCCATGAGTTTGTGGAATGTGCGGTTCCTCAGTGGCAGATACCCAAACGCCACTTTTTCTCATGGAAGGCGATTCCGGCTCTCTACCGGCATGTGGAAGGCAATGTCCATGCCTCGCTGGACATGGCGGTCAGCTTGAAGGTGCATATTACCGCTGACTCATGGTCCAGCAGGCATGGACAGGGACGTTACCTAAGTTTCACGGCGCATTGGGTGACTCTGCTGGCAGCTGGGAAGGATGCAGGACAAGGTGCAGTTGTGTTGGAGGTTGTTCCGCCACCACGCCTCCAAAATCCCACTACTAATGATTGTGACACACCTCTCTCCTCCACCCCCTCCTCTTCTTCCTCATGGCCTCTTCCTGTGCTTTGTCCTCTGAACCAGCGGTGCTCTGTAGGCGTTCAAGGGGCTATGCAAGTACGCAGGCCAAAAGATGCCATGCGGTGCTTGAGCTGGTGTGCTTGGGGGACAGGAGCCACACTGGGGCAGAGGTTCTGTCAGCTCTGCAGGGGCAGGTTCAGAGGTGGTTGATGCCATGCCAACTTAAGGCAGGAATGGTGGTTTGCGACAATGTCACCAACCTCCTCTCCGCCCTCCGACAGGGACAACTGACCCATGTGCCCTGTTTTTGTTTTTGATGGAAAAAAAAAAAAAAAAGTTTTGAAAGTTTACACAGCTTACAAATCAAAGCAGTGAATAAGGTACAAATCATTACAAAAATACATTGCTAATCTTTACCAACATTAGATTTACTACTGTTTCTAGATAAGTTGAGCCAATTTAGTTCCAGGTTTGTCTAGTATATGACTTGCTTTATATCGAACTATATATTATAAAGTATCGTATAGCACTTATTATTTCACATCAATTTCTGCTTTTATAGTCAGCTTTGATTTTGAGAGTGTAGAAATGGATAGAATAGATAGGAAAGTAGAAAAGGGTATAGGGGTGGTATGGGGTATGTAGGAATAACTTGTTATACATTATGTTGTTACTTCTTTTTTATTTTATCTGTGTAGTCTGGTGGAGAGTGGTCGCCATAGCTTACATTCATCTTGTATGTCTGTATTCTGTTTTATTTTGCTAATCTTCACTGTTTCATCAACTCCTCATATGTCTTATGCCCTGTACACATGGTCGGATTTTCAGACGGAAAATGTGTGATAGGACCTTGTTGTCAGAAATTACGACCGTGTGTGGGCTCCATCACACATTTTCCATCGGATTTTCCGACACACAAAGTTTGAGAGCAGGCTATAAAATTTTCCGACAACAAAATCCGTTGTCGGAATTTCCGATCGTGTGTACACAAATCCGACGCACAAAGTGCCACGCATGCTCAGAATAAATAAAGAGACGAAAGCTATTGGCTACTGCCCCATTTATAGTCCAGACGTACGTGTTTTACGTCACCGTGTTCAGAATGATGACAGTGTGTAAGCAAGACAAGTTTGAGCCAACATCCGTTGGAAAAACTCCTAGGATTTTGTTGTCGGAATGTCCGATCAATGTCCGACTGTGTGTAGGGGGCATTAGAGAATTTAAAAGCAAACCACGGAGACCATGTCTTTTGGAATTTTTCTGCTTTGTCTGTGGACTGGGCCAGGGTGTCTTCCATGTATCCAATTTCAGCCACTTTTTTTAGCCAGTTTTGTACGGACAGGGGGTTCCTATTTTTCCAGTTGAGCGGTATTAAGGATTTAGCCGCATTGAGTAAGTGTTTTGTCAGTGATTTTTTTTGTATCGTTTAAGAGGAAAATTTGATATGTGTAGTAGACAACAAGGTGCATTAAGATCAAGACTTGTCTCCGTGATTAGCTTCACAAGCTCCTTGACTTTGTGCCAGAATGGGCTGATTATGGAACACTCCCACGAGATATGTATTAGAGTCCCCTTCTCTTCCTCACACCTCCAGCATCTGTCTGATGTGCGAGGGAACCATTTCTTAAGCTTGTCAGGTGTAGCACACCAGTGTGTCAATAGTTTGTATGACGTTTCCTGAGTTTTAGTACTTATTGAGCATTTGTGTGACATGATGCATGCTACCTTCCATTGTTTGTCAGTGATCTCTGCTTGTAATGCCTTAGACCATGCAGCCTTGAATCTGTCATCTGTTGCCTCTTTAGACTTCTGTAACCAAGTGTAAGCAATTGAAGTCGCTCTGCTGAATTGTGAGCCCTTTATGCAAATTTCCTCTAATTCTGTTAGTTGCCTAAGGAAGAAGGGTTTTCTCATCTTGTTAGATAGCTGCGTATTTGAAAGTACACCCTTAGGGGAAGTCCTATGAGATCGTTTTCTGTCTTGAGTGTAGTAAAATCTTTAATATTGTCTTTATTTATACAGTTCAATGCTAGGAGTGGTTGTTTACCAACTGGGGTCTGTAGAGTCTTGTTCTTAAGTCCTGGTGGGAAGTCAGGACTGTCCATCATTGGGGAAAGTGGGCTGAGAGCTGATGTCAGTTCTGTAGTATTTGCTATTTTCTGAAATAAGTTTAGTGTAGTACCTGTCAGTGGATGTTTTCTAATTTGTGTACTGTGAGTTTTCCAGGGTATCCAAGTTGAGAAATTCAGAGGGGTTTGGCACAATGATGTCTCCAACCAGACCCAGTCTTTAGATTCAGCGTGGCAATGCCAGTCAATCACCCTTGTGAGATGTGAGGCAAGGTAATAATTATAAAAATTTGGTATCCCCATTCCCCCCTGGTCTTTTGGTCTAGTGAGAAGTTGGAATTTGATTCTAGCTTTTTTGTGTCCCCAGAGGAATTGTAGCAAGATAGATTTCAGAGCCTTAAAGAATGTTTGTGGTATCTTGATAGGGAGGGATCTGAGAAAATACAGCAATCTGGGGAGGATAACCATTTTTAATATCGCCGCCCTCCCGAACCATGAGGTATTTGTTGTTCCACTTTTTTAGGTCTTTCTTTATTTTTTGTAGCAAAGCGGGAAAGTTATGTTCGTATATGGATGTTAATCTTGGTGTTAAGTTTATTGCCAGGTATTTGAGGGAGTGAGTTTCCCATCTAAAGGGGCAATTGGTTTTGTTCAAATTTTCGTCAGAAAGGGAGATGTTCATAGCTTCTGATTTTGTGTAGTTTATTTTAAGATTTGAGAGGTAGCCATAATTGGAAAATTGTTTCATTAGATTGGGTATTGTTATGTGTGGATTAGTCAGAAAAAACAGGAGGTCGTCAGCATAGGCTGCGATCTTGTATTCCCTATTCGCAACTTCAAATCCTGTGATTGATTTATCTTGGTTTATCATCCTGATGAATGGTTCTAAGGAGAGGATGAATAGTAAAGGGGACAATGGGCACCCTTGTCTAGTGCCATTTGTGATCAAGACCCTCTCCGACAACGAGCCGTTAACCTTCAGCCGAGCAGACGGTTTGTCATAGAGGGCTGATATCCACGTCAGCATGCACGGGCCTAGACCGACAAATTTGCATGTGTCTAGCATATAGTCCCATGAGACTCTATCGAAGGCCTTCTCCGCATCCGTGGACAGGAGAAGGCCCCCACTGCCCCCATTGTGTGCTGCATGTGTCAGTAAAAGGGCCTTGATCACATTATCCCTTGCCTCTTTATTGGGCATAAAGCCTACCTGTTCTGGAACTATTAGTGAGTGTAGAATTGACCGAAATCTGTTTGCCATCACTTTAGCCAATATTTTCAGATCTAAGTTCAGCAATGAAATAGGTCAGTAGCTTAAGCACTCCGTGGGGTCTTTTCCTGGTTTTGGAACTACTGTAATGTGGGCTGCTAGAAATTCAGTTGGTACTGGGGTGGATGAGGTTAAGGCATTTAAGGCTCTTTGCAAGGGGGTTGTTAGAATATCCTGAAATGTTTTATAATAAATTGAAGTGAAGCCGTCTGGGCCTGGACTTTTCCCTGATTTAAGGTCTTTTTATTGCTGACTTAATTTCTGTTATTTCTTCTTCTAGGGGTGATGTCTCTGTGTCTCCAAGTCTGGGGATTCCACTCTTAGTAAGGTAGTCTTGTATGGCTTTCTTTCTGTCCACTTTTATGTCATGTGGTTTGTGTTGCATAGGTAGGTTGTGTAATTCTGAATAAAATTGTTGGAATTGTGTCGCTATTGCTTCAGTAGTGACTTCTAATGTCCCCTTTTGTGATCTGATTCCCACTATGTGATTTTTTTTTTTTGAGTTGGCTTCTTTCAGCGCTCTAGATAACAGCCTGCCTGTTTTGTCACCTGCCTCATAGTATATTGCTTTTTTGAAGAACAACATTCTTTTAGATTTGTACTCGAATATTTGTTGTAGTGTCTTGCGAGTGTCCAAGGAGTTCTTTAGCTGACTGTAGCGATAGGGATTGTTTATGACTATTTTCTAAGGTATTAATTTTATTTATCAGTTTAGTAACTTCTTGTTCCTGTTTTTTCTTTCTTTGGGATCCTATTTTAATTAGTTCCCCTCTAATAAAGCATTTGTGGGCCTGCCAAATTGTCATGGGATTCATTGTAGGGGTACTATTGTGTCTGAAGTAGTCAGACAATGCTGCAGTTATTTTGGGCATTAGTTCCGTATCTGTTATGAGTGAGGGATTAAGTCTCCATATGTTTGATCTGGGGGCTAGTGTGCTTAAATCTATCCTCAGGGATATTGGTGCATGGTCAGACAGTACCTGAACACCAATTCGGGCATCTGTCACGTTTGGTAAATCTCTTTGAGTGATGAACAGTAGGTCTATACGTGAGTATCTATTATGTGGAGCTGAATGATATGAGAAGTCCTTAGTATCTGGGTGGAGAAATCTCCAAGAGTCTATTAACTGTAGTGAGTTGAGGAGTGTTTTAATTATTTTAAGGGCGCTATACTTAATGCAGGATTTCCCCGAAGAGGAGTCAACTGCTGGATTCAGTGGTACATTAAAGTCTCCTCCCAAAATGAGTAGTCCTGATGTGAACCCCGTCAGTTCTCGTACTATTTTTTGGCAGAAGGTAACCTGACCTGAGTTAGGGAAGTAAACGTTTGCTAACGTGATGGGTCTGTCAAAGTATGTGCCCTTGAGAAATATGTATCTGCCCTCGGGGTCAATCAGACCTTCTCTGAGGGTGAATGGGGCATCTCTACTCGCAAGGGTCGAGACTCCCTTGGTTTTAGCTGCGTCATTTGTCGCATGATAGGCCTCCGTAAAATAGGTATTGGTGAGTTTTGGAATATGGCCTGTTTTAAAATGGGTCTCTTGGAGGAAAACAAAGTGTGGCTTACCTCTCTTCAGTTCTCGAAGGAGGGATGTCTTTTTCTCTGGGATATTGAGTCCTCCTATGTTGTGTGAGATCAGTCTGGGGGATTTCCCCAATGCTGAGTAGGCCATCAGTATAGGTGGGTGGTTGAAAACTATGTGTATCCTGTAAAAAATTCTGAGGTGCTTAACGACCAATCTCCACCGTAGTGCCGTAGTTGTTAGCTGGGTGGTAAGAGGGGGAGCTACAGAGAGAGAAACAGAGAGAGAAAGGGAGAAGGAAGGATAGTTATTAGATAAAAAAGAAAAACACCAGAGGTGAGTTCACCTCCTAATAGAGTAAGTATAAATACTTTAGTCAATTAACACACTGCGCTAAAGTAACTAAGTAGTGTACCGGAGTCAAGAAACTTGTCTATGATACACTTTTGTGTGTACATGGGAAGTCCGCGTCCGTAAATTTGAAAAACTTGCTTTAGACTAGGTAACTGTTAAGTCAGGTAGAACGGAGAAAAAGAACGACACGGCCTCTTTAAGGCAACATTTGAGTTTGGGTCCAGAGAGAACTTCCTGTTCCAGAACCTCTCCCTTTAGTTCTCTTATGGATAGAGAGCATTGTCTGTATCAGCTAATGACTTTTGCATCAGGTTGGTTACTATCATCATTCAGGAATCATTATCTGCGTTTCAGTAATTTGGGATAAAAAAATCAGCTTGATCAGCCTGTGGTCTATTGTAGCCCGTATCAAATGTTTTGTATTCCAGAGTCAAATAATAGCCGGCACGCCACACAAAAATTTGTAGATCTTAGCGATTTTGTTTCAAGGCATGTCTTTTTAAGAAGCATTAGGTAGGGAACCACTTCTAGGCCTTAATTGCAATGCACCAAAATTAACCCAACGTGGGAATCTCAACTCAGTTACGTTTGCTTTAGCCATTAACTGTGATGGTTTACTTGTATCTTATGTCATTATATCCATACGTATGTGAAATTAGTCTGTAGTGTAATATAACACTCTCTGCTCAGTCCTTAGTGCGGGAGATTATTGGGAAGATCCTGGTAGGAAGGGTGCTGGATCAGTCAGGTTTGCGAAACCTGGATGGCGTGGAACGTGATGCAGGGGTCCCCCTTATTGTTCCACCTCCCTTTCCATGTTTCAGTTTCTTGGAGAGTTGTTTATCAGGGGTAGATAGGGGAGAGCTGGGTGGGCTTCTGGTGTGAGGGGGCAAAGTAAACTCCTCCTGGTATCAGCAGGGATCAGTCCCAAGAAACACATGGACTTGTACGTGGCTGGGAGGAGGTGGCTGTGGACCATGTCGTCCTTAGTGACCCAGAGGACTCCGGACCGAATGCCTCAGCAAACCTACGCTGCATGGCCTCCCTGATCCTGCAAAGCCTGCGCAAGGATCCTCATATTCGTGGTATCAAGGAGAAGGACCAATACTGGCTGGCAACCCTCCTTGATCCACGTTACAAGGGTAAGGTTGCGGACCTTATCTTGCCATCGCAGAGGGAGCAGAGGATGAAACATCTTCGGGAGGCCTTGCAGAAAGGTCTGTGCAATGCGTTCCCAGAGACTGGGAGGTTACAAACTCCTGTTTCTGGACAACGTGTTGCTGAGGCTTACGGTCGGTCAAAGAAGGAGCGGTGGAGAAGGTGGCTGTCTGACCGATGCTGTCAGACAATTTTTTTTAGTCCGCAGCCCCAAGGTATGATCAGTTCCAGCAACCATTGCCAGCGTCTGTTTTACATGGTGCAGGAATACCTAGGGGCAAGATCTGACTTGGACACCTTTCCCACCGAAAATCCTCTGGGTTACTGGGTCTTGAGGATGGATCATTGGCCAGAGCTTGCACAGTATGCAATTGAGCTACTGGCCTGTCCTGCATCCAGCGTTCTTTCGGAATGCACATTCAGTCCTGCTGGAGGCTTTGTAACCGATCACTGGGTGCGTCTGTCCACCGACTCGGTTGATCGACTGACCTTCATAAAAATGAATCAGTCTTGGATCACCACCAGCTACCAAGCACCTGATGCTGATGTAACCGAATAATTTTTTTGAAATCTCAGATCCCTTCAAAGACTGCCTATGCTGATGCTGAGTGACTATCCTGAGTAATTATCCTCTTCCTCCTCAATGATCACGCAGTTTTAAATGACTTTTTTTCCTTTTAAAAATGACATTTTGTGCAGGGACTGTTCTAAACACGGGAAACACGTGCCACTTTACAGGCATACTATAGACACCCATCATTAAAGCATCATTAAAATCACTGCTCCCGAAAAAACGGACGTTTTTAAAACTTTTTTGTGCGTTGATACATGTCCCCTGGGGCAGGACCCGGGTCCCCAAACCCTTTTTAGGACAATAACTTGTATATTAGCCTTTAAAATGAGCACTTTTTTGTTGCTTCATTATCTCTCTACATGTTACAAGATGTACAGGAAGCTAGTAAATATGCATCTGTGAGATCCTGCACTGTTTCCTTAAGTGGATGCCTTACCATAATGATGTACTGACTGAATACTAATTGTCGTATGCTGATGATTTTGTAATGCTGATTTGTTAAATAAAAACCTTTACTGTTAAAAAAAAAAAAAAAAAAAAAAATGAGCACTTTTGATTTCGAATGTTCGAGTCCCATAGACGTCAATGGGGTTCTAACGTTCGTGCGAATTTTCGGTCCGTTCGCAGGTTCGGGTGCGAACCGAACCGGGGGGTGTTCGGCTCATCCCTACCAGCAAGGGTAAAAAAGACCCTATGGTGGTGGAGAAGAGCAGAAAATATAAACAAAGGAAGGCTATGGATGCTACCCATTTCCCGAACCCTAACCACAGACGCAAGTGGCGTAGGGTGGGGAGCACATTTAGACTCCCAAATAACACAAGGGACTTGGGGGGGGGGAAGGAGGAAAGGACGAGGTCGTCCAATTGGAAAGAGTTGAAGGCAGTATGGTTTGCGCTTCAGTCCTTCCAGAGAGAGTTGGAAGGACATCATGTACAGGTCAGGTCCAACAACTCATCGGTAATCGCCTACATAAACAGACAAGGGGGAACCAAAAGCGGAGCCCTGTGATCTTTAGCAAAGGAAATCTTGAACTGGGGAGAGGAAAACATACTCTCTTTATCAGCAGTCCACTTAAAAGGGGATTTAAACAAAGTGGCAGATTTCCTCAGCAGGAAGAAAGTGAGAGAAGGCGATTGGGTGCTAAAACAAGAGGTATTCGAGCAGATTACAAAAAAATGGGGAACACCTCAGGTGGACTTCTTTGCTTCAAGAGAAAGCAGGAAAGTTTGAGCGTTCTTCTCCCTGAGAAGAGAGGATGGAGCACTCGGGGTAGATGCATTAGCACAAAAGTGGACGTTCAAAAAATGTTATGCCTTTCCCCCACCAGTACTACTACCAGCGGTGATAAGAAAATTGCGTACAGAGAACACATCACTGATTCTCATAGCACCTCACTGGCCCAGGAGACCATGGTTCTCTATGCTCAAAGAACTCACCATAGAGCCCCCCTGGTTGTTACCAATCCAGGAAGATCTACTCTCCCAAGGCCCAGTGTACTGTCCCCAGGTGGAAAGGTGGAACTTAGCCGCCTGGTATCTGAGGAGTAGGGATGAGCTTCGTGTTCGAGTCGAACCCATGTTCGACTCGAACATCGGCTGTTCGGTCGTTCGCCGAATTGCGAACGATATGGGCCGTTCGCGCCAAATTCGTGTGGCGCGTCACGGCCCATAATTCACTGCGGCATCGCAGTGCATTGCTGGCTGATGATTGGCCAAGCATGCACTATGACCCGCATGCTTGGCCAATCACAGCGCCGTCAGTAGAGAGAGCTGTAATTGGCCAAAGCCAGGGTGGCACGGCACGGCGGCCCTGTGTAGTGTGTGTTCCGGTGTGCTGAGAGATAGAGAGAGAGAGAGAGAGAGACAGTGTCATTTGATTTGAGTTAGATAGATTAGGCAGAACAGTCAGTCAGTTAGCTGCACTTACAGTGTATTGTGTATATATATGCATCCCAGGTGTTGCATATATATATATACACTGTATTCAGTTTAGCTAGATCCGTTCCTGTTATCTTCTATCTAGACTATTTACATTTAATGCAGTGCGTCCTGCTCACAGTGTTCAGCTAGATCCGTTCCTGCTATTTACATTTAGTGCAGTGCGTCCTGCTCACAGTGTTCAGCTAGATCCGTTCCTGCTATTTACATTCAGTGCAGTGCGTCCTGCTCACAGTGTTCAGCTAGATCCGTTCCTGGTATTTACATTTAGTGCAGTGCGTCCTGCTCACAGTGTTCAGCTAGATCCGTTCCTGCTATTTACATTCAGTGCAGTGCGTCCTGCTCACAGTGTTCAGCTAGATCCGTTCCTGGTATTTACATTTAGTGCAGTGCGTCCTGCTCACAGTGTTCAGCTAGATCCGTTCCTGCTATTTACATTCAGTGCAGTGCGTCCTGCTCACAGTGTTCAGCTAGATCCGTTCCTGCTATTTACATTCAGTGCAGTGCGTCCTGCTCACAGTGTTCAGCTAGATCCGTTCCTGCTATTTACATTTAGTGCAGTGCGTCCTGCTCACAGTGTTCAGCTAGATCCGTTCCTGCTATTTACATTCAGTGCAGTGCGTCCTGCTCACAGTGTTCAGCTAGATCCGTTCCTGGTATTTACATTTAGTGCAGTGCGTCCTGCTCAGTGTTCAGCTAGATCCGTTCCTGCTATTTACATTCAGTGCAGTGCGTCCTGCTCACAGTGTTCAGCTAGATCCGTTCCTGGTATTTACATTTAGTGCAGTGCGTCCTGCTCACAGTGTTCAGCTAGATCCGTTCCTGCTATTTACATTCAGTGCAGTGCGTCCTGCTCACAGTGTTCAGCTAGATCCGTTCCTGCTATTTACATTCAGTGCAGTGCGTCCTGCTCACAGTGTTCAGCTAGATCCGTTCCTGCTATATACATTTAGTGCAGTACGTCCTGCTCACAGTGTTCAGCTAGATCCGTTCCTGTTATCTTCCTACTGACAGGCAGGCTTGTCTGGTTACAGTATATATAGCTACCTTAAGAAAATTACAGGTGTTCTATTTGATCCTATTAGTACCACGGTCAGGCAGCTAGACTATTTACATTTAGTGCAGTGCGTCCTGCTCACAGTGTTCAGCTAGATCCGTTCCTGTTATCTTCCTACTGACAGGCAGGCTTGTCTGGTTACAGTATATATAGCTACCTTAAGAAAATTACAGGTGTTCTTTTTGATCCTATTAGTACCACGGTCAGGCAGCTAGACTATTTACATTTAGTACAGTGTGTCCTGCTCACAGTGTTCAGCTAGATCCGTTCCTGTTATCTTCCTACTGACAGGCAGGCTTGTCTGGTTACAGTATATATAGCTACCTTAAGAAAATTACAGGTGTTCTTTTTGATCCTATTAGTACCACGGTCAGGCAGCTAGACTATTTACATTTAGTGCAGTGCGTCCTGCTCACAGTGTTCAGCTAGATCCGTTCCTGTTATCTTCCTACTGACAGGCAGGCTTGTCTGGTTACAGTATATATAGCTACCTTAAGAAAATTACAGGTGTTCTTTTTGATCCTATTAGTACCACGGTCAGGCAGCTAGACTATTTACATTTAGTACAGTGTGTCCTGCTCACAGTGTTCAGCTAGATCCGTTCCTGTTATCTTCCTACTGACAGGCAGGCTTGTCTGGTTACAGTATATATAGCTACCTTAAGAAAATTACAGGTGTTCTTTTTGATCCTATTAGTACCACGGTCAGGCAGCTAGACTATTTACATTTAGTACAGTGTGTCCTGCTCAGTGTTCAGCTAGATCCGTTCCTGTTATCTTCCTACTGACAGGCAGGCTTGTCTGGTTACAGTATATAAAGCTACCTGAAGAAAATTACAGGTGTTCTATCCCAGCTTAGTGCAGCTACAGGCCATTAGTATGTCTGGAAGGCCAAGAAGGAGAGGCAGACAGTCACAAGCCAATAAGAGAGGGCAAGCAGGCTCTGTGTCTAGTGCTGGTCGTGGAGACGGTGCATCCTCATCAGCACGTGGCCATGGGACACGCTTGGCCTTTTTTTCGGCAGCTGGCCGTGTTGAGCCGCAACATGCGGAAAACTTGGTCGAGTGGATGACCAAGCCGTCCTCATCCTCCTCATCCTCTCTCACCCATGCCCAGGGTGCTTTGTCTGGCAAAGCAGCGGCCTCTTCCCTCAGCTCAATGTCATCAGTGACTCCTTCCCTAGCTCCACCATGTCCTCATGAGGATTCCCTCGAACTGTTTGACCACAGTGTTGGGTACATGCTCCAGGAGGATGCCCAGCGTTTGGAAGGCTCTGATGATGATACTGAGCTCGATGAAGGCAGTAACATGAGCACGGACAGAGGGGGTGCCCAAGAAGGACAGCAATCTGGCAGTCATGCTCCCCCTGCTGCAGCATACTGCCAGGTTTGCTCCAGTGATGAGGAGGGAGGGGATGATGAGGTCACTGACTCAACGTGGGTGCCTGATAGGAGAGAGGAGGAGGAGGAGGAGGAGGAGGCGGCACATCACCAACGAGGCAGGATGCCCTCCAGGGGCCAGCCTAAGGGCAGCACATTGACTGCATCACACCCCAAAGCTCCACATGTGCAGGGCGCTGCAGTCTCTGCGCGTTATTCAAAAAGTTCTTTGGTGTGGGCCTTTTTTGAGACGAGTGCATCAGATCGCACCGCTGCTATTTGCAACATATGTCTCAAGCGTATCTCGCGTGGCCAAAACATCTCCCGCTTGGGTACCACATGCTTGACCAGACATATGTTGACCTGCCATGCAGTTCGTTGGCAAGCGTATCTAAAAGACCCACACCAAAGAACAAAGAGGATCTCTCCTTGCTCCTCATCAGCTGAGATTTCCAACCCCACTAGACCTTCAGTCCTCTCTGAGACCTGCAGTGAGAGGAATGAAGGTGTAGAATTAGGTGTGTCACAGCCAAGTACTTGTGGGCAATCTGCTTTTGGTACACCGACGCCAGATTGTACCAGGCAAATTTCCCTGCCCCAGCTGCTGCACCGCCGAAAGAAGTTTGCTCCCAGCCATCCACATGCCCAGCGGTTGAATGCTAGCTTGGCAAAATTGCTAGCACTTCAACTGCTGCCTTTTCAGTTGGTAGACTCTGCCCCCTTCCGTGAGTTTGTGGAATGTGCGGTTCCTCAGTGGCAGGTACCCAAACGCCACTTTTTCTCACGGAAGGCGATTCCAGCTCTCTACCGGCATGTGGAAGGCAATGTCCATGCCTCGCTGGACAGGGCGGTCAGCGGTAAGGTGCATATTACCGCTGACTCATGGTCCAGCAGGCATGGACAGGGACGTTACTTAAGTTTCACGGCGCATTGGGTGACTCTGCTGGCAGCTGGGAAGGATGCAGGATAAGGTGCAGTAGTGTTGGAGGTTGTTCCACCACCACGCCTCCAAAATGCTGATTGTGACACACCTCTCTCCTCCACCCCCTCCTCTTCTTCTTCTTCCTCCATGGCCTCTTCCTCGGAACCAGCGGTGCTCCGTAGGCGTTCAAGGGGCTACGCAAGTACGCAGGCCAAAAGATGCCATGCGGTGCTTGAGCTGGTGTGCTTGGGGGACAGGAGCCACACTGGGGCAGAGGTTCTGTCAGCTCTGCAGGGGCAGGTTCAGAGGTGGTTGACGCCACGCCAACTTAAGGCAGGAATGGTGGTTTGCGACAATGGCACCAACCTCCTCTCTGCCCTCCGACAGGGACAACTGACCCATGTGCCCTGTTTGGCTCACGTCCTTAACTTGGTGGTGCAGCGGTTCTTGGGCAGGTACCCGGGCTTACAGGATGTCCTGAGGCAGGCCAGGAAAGTCTGTGTGCATTTCCGCCGGTCATATAATGCCAGTGCTCGGCTGACGGACCTCCAAAAGGAGTTTAACCTGCCCAAGAACCGCCTAATCTGTGACATGCCCACCAGGTGGAACTCGACATTGGCCATGCTGCAGCGGCTGCACACGCAGCAGAGGGCCATAAATGAGTACCTGTGCGACTATGGCACCAGGACAGGGTCAGGGGACCTTGGTTTTTTTTCCCCACGCCAGTGGGCCATGATCAGGGATGCATGCACTGTCCTGTCACCATTCGAGGAGGCCACGAGGATGGTGAGCACTGACAGTGCATGCATCAGTGACACTGTCCCCCTTGTCCACCTGTTGGAGCACACGCTGCGTGGAATAATGGACAGGGCACTTGAGGCAGAACAGAGGCAGGAAGAGGAGGACTTCCTTAGCTCTCAAGGCCCCCTTTATCCAGACAGTGTTCCTGCGTGCCCGCCGATCACACAGGAAGAGGAGGAGGAGGAGGAGGAGGAGGAAGATTGTGTCAGTATGGAGGTGGAGCCTGGCACTCAGCATCAGCAGTCTTTAAGGGATCAGTCCCAAGGAACACATGGACTTGTACGTGGCTGGGAGGAGGTCGCTGCGGACGTTGTTGTCCTTAGTGACCCAGAGGACTCCGGACCGAATGCCTCAGCAAACCTACGCTGCATGGCCTCCCTGATCCTGCAAAGCCTGCGTAAGGATCCTCGTATTCGTGGTATCAAGGAGAAGGACCAATACTGGCTGGCAACCCTCCTTGATCCACGTTACAAGGGTAAGGTTGCGGACCTTATCTTGCCATCGCAGAGGGAGCAGAGGATGAAACATCTTCGGGAGGCCTTGCAGAAAGGTCTGTGCAACGCGTTCCCAGAGACTGGGAGGTTACAAACTCCTGTTTCTGGACAACGTGTTGCTGAGGCTTCGGTCAGTCAAAGAAGGAGCGGTGGAGAAGGTGGCCGTCTGACCGATGCGTTCAGACAATTTTTTGGTCCGCAGCCCCAAGGTATGATCGGTTCCAGCAACCATCGCCAGCGTCTGTTTTACATGGTGCAGGAATACCTAGGGGCAAGATCAGACTTGGACACCTTTCCCACCGAAAATCCTCTGGGTTACTGGGTCTTGAGGATGGATCACTGGCCAGAGCTTGCACAGTATGCAATTGAGCTACTGGCCTGTCCTGCATCCAGCGTTCTTTCGGAACGCACATTCAGTGCTGCTGGAGGCGTGGTAACCGATCACAGGGTGCGTCTGTCCACCGACTCGGTCGATCGGCTGACCTTCATAAAAATGAATCAGTCTTGGATCACCACCAGCTACCAAGCACCTGATGCAGATGTAACCGAATAATTTTTTTTGAAATCTCAGATCCCTTCAAAGACTGCCTATGCTGATGCTGAGTGACTATCCCTGAGTAATTATCCTCTTCCTCCTCAATCATCACGCTGATAGCTTGTAAGAACATTTTTGGTTCTGGGCGCCACCACCAGTGCCTAAGGCACAATTTTTCAGCCCCTGTTTAACAGGGGCGTGTAATTACAATTTTTGATGTAATACTTTGCAGCAGGGCTCGTTCCTGCATTCCAACTAGAGTGTCTGTGAGGGGTTGCAGTGTTGTGGCACCAGTGCCTAAGGCCCAATTTTTCTGCCCCTGTCTAACAGGGGCGTGTAATTACAATTTTTGATGCAATACTTTGCAGCAGGGCTCGTTCCTGCGTTCCAACTAGAGTGTCTGTGAGGGGTTGCAGTGTTGTGGCACCAGCACCAGTGCCTAAGGCCTAATTTTTCAGCTCCTGTTCAACAGGGGCATGTAATTACAATTCTTGATCTAATATTTCACAGCAGGGCCCTGTGAGGGCTTACAGTGTTGTGGCCACAGCAACACCTAAGGCCCAAATTTCTGCTGAGTATATAGGGCAGGACCCTACTTTCAAACATCTAACTTACAAACGACTCCTACTTGCAAACGGAAGGAGACAACAGGAAGTGAGATGAAATCTACCCCTAGGAAGGGAAATTCTCTCCTGTAAGAGTTAATATGGGAGAACAATTTCTCCTTTCCACTGATGCTTTCCAATCCTTGTTCCACAAAAAAACCCAAATTTTCAAAAAACATTTTTCATTGGGACAAAAAAGTGAGGTGAAATCTTCTGAAGAGGAGGAAAGACGCAAAACAAATGTCACAGGGGTGATAACCCTTCCCTATGTTTTCCAAAAAGCTTAGAAAAGATTTTTTGGCTGGAGCTAAACAAGTTAAAAATGTTCAAAATTACAAACAGATTCTACTTAACAACAAACCTACAGTCCCTGTCTTGTTTGCACCGCCTGTATACTGCTGTTCAGAGTATATAGGGACCTTTCCTTATTTTAATTTGGGTGCGGGGTTCCCCTTAATATCCATACAAGACCCAAAGGGCCTGGTAATGGCAACCCTTCTTGATCCACCGTTTGTCTCACTGATTTTCATCCATATTGCCATGACCCGACATGACATTAAACCCGCAAGCAGTTTTAAATGAGATTTTTTCCTTTAAAAATGACATTTGGTGCAGGGACTGTTCTAAACATGGGAAACACGCGTCACTTTACAGGCATACTATAGACACCCCCCAGGTACGATATTTAAAGGAATATTTCACTTTTTTTTTTTTACTTTAAGCATCATTAAAATCACTGCTCCCGAAAAAACGGCCGTTTTTAAAAGTTTTTTTTGCATTGATACATGTCCCCTGGGGTAGGACCCGGGTCCCCAAACCCTTTTTAGGACAATACCATGCAAATTAGCCTTTAAAATGAACACTTTTGATTTCGAACGTTCGAGTCCCATAGACGTCAATGGGGTTCTAACGTTCGTGCGAACTTGCGGTCCGTTCGCGGGTTCTGGTGCGAACCGAACCGGGGGGTGTTCGGCTCATCCCTACTGAGGAGCAGCTGCTAAAAGCAAAAGGGTTCTCAAGCCGTTTAATAGAGACACTGCTGAAAAGCAAGAAGGTTAAGACATATCTACCAAAGAGTATGGAAATGTTTTAGCAGATAGTGCACAGAAAACAACTTCAAAGCACAAAGCTCAGTGGCAGTCTTAGAGTTTCTACAGAGTGTTGTAGATAAAGGACTAAGTCTCAGTACATTAAAAAGTCAAGTGTCAGCACTGTCGGTTTACCAGGAAAGAAGTTTAGCATCAGATCCATGGATAATCAGACTCTTTAAATCCGTGAGCAGGCAGAGGCCGATACAGAGTACAGCCTTTGCAAAATGGTACCTGTCATTAGTGCTGGAAACTATGACAGCAGAACCCTTTGAACTCTTAAAAGATTGCAGCCTGAAGATGCTGACACTTAAAGCAATCTTCTTGGTAGCAATCACTACAGCCAAAAGGGTCTGCGAGATAGAAGCCCTATCAATTACACCCCCCTTTTGTCAGATTTTCCCGGATCGCATAGACTTTAAAATGGATCCGGGATTTCTGCCTAAAGTGGCCTCGAAATTTCAGAGGCCAAGACATAGTGTTACCATCATTTTGTCCAAATCCTTTAAAAGAACAAGAAATAAAATTTCATAATTTAGACATCAGGAGATGCGTCTTACATTATTTAGAGGTAACAAAAAACACTTAGACTGATTCTTTATTTTAATTTCTGGAGCTAGGCAAGGGCATAAGGCTTCAAGAACAACTATGGACAGATGGTTAAGAGACGCCATTGAACAGGCGTACAAGTTAGTAGGCATGCAGATCCCAGAGGGAATCAGGGCATACTCCACAAGGCCAATGGCAGCGTCACAGGCAGAGAGAGCTGGAGCAACGCCGGAACAGATTTGTAAAGCAGCAACCTGGTCCAGCTTTGCCACTTTTGTAAGACATTATAGAGTGGACTTGTGATCAGCCAAAGATCAGACCTTTGGATGCAAGGTCCTACAAGCTGTGGTCCCGCCTTAGGGGTAAGTGCTCGGTTATCCTCTCCGGTGGCTGTCCTTAAAGATGATTAGGGGAAAAACGAAGTTACTTACTGGTAACGTTCTTTCCCGGAGTCTTTCAGGACAGCCGGGTACCCACCCAAATGTGTATTAAGACATAAAGATTTCCTTACAGGAAATGTGATATAGTTGAGTGTGTATCATATGTTCTTGTGTCTCCCCAGTGGACTGGAGGTGCTCTTCAAAGCACTGAGGAGCCAGCAGGGGAGGAGGAAATTTATAAGAAGGCTGGCGCAGGTGTTTCCTACAGAGGGGAGGAGCCAAGGTCCCTCAGATGGCTGTCCTTAAAGACTCCGGGAAATAACGTTACCAGTAAGTAACTTCGTCTTTTTTTTTTTTTTAAAGGGTAAATTTTATTGAATTTCGCAAGATTTTACACTTCAATATCACAATTCACTTTTTCATACAATGTGGTTTAAATACATTTCGAATTATTATAATGTAGGTAAACCTTACAACTTACAAACTTACGTTTTTATAGTAGAATATGCACAATAAAAATTGTTTATCAAATATGTTAACCGTTTTCGTGTCCTATCTGTGTCCCAAATAGTTTTCTCTCTTTCTTTCATTTCCCGACTGGCATAACCCACTATACAGTCATTTCAAATATTAATATACAATGGGGACGGAAAGTATTCAGACCCCCTTAAATTTTTCACTCTTTGTTATATTGCAGCCATTTGCTAAAATCATTTAAGTTCATTTTTTTCCTCATTAATGTACACACAGCACCCCATATTGTACACACAGCACCCCATATTGTACACAGAGCCCCCTATTGTACACAGAGCCCCCCATATTGTACACACAGCGCCCCATATTGAAAGAAAAACACAGAATTGTTGACATTTTTGTAGATTTATTAAAAAAGAAAAACTGAAATATCACATGGTCCCAAGTATTCTGACCCTTTGCTGTGACACACATATATTTAACTCAAGTGCTGTCCATTTCTTCTGATCATCCTTGAGATGGTTCTACACCTTTATTTGAGTCCATCTGTGTTTGATTATACTGATTGGACTTGGTTAGGAAAGCCACACACCTGTCTATATAAGACCTTACAGCTCACAGTGCATGTCAGAGCAAATGAGAATCATGAGGTCAAAGGAACTGCCTGAAGAGCTCAGAGATAGAATTGTGGCAAGGCACAGATCTGGCCAAGGTTACAAAAAAAATGTCTGCTTCACTTAAGGTTCCTAAGAGCACAGTGGCCTCCATAATCCGTAAATGGAAGATGTTTGGGACGACCAGAACCCTTCCTAGAGCTGGCTGTCCGGCCAAACTGAGCTATCGGGGAGAAGAGCCTTGTTGAGAGAGGTATAGAAGAACCCAAAGATCACTGTGGCTGAGCTCCAGAGATGCAGTCGGGAGATGGGAGAAAGTTGTAGAGAGTCAACCATCACTGCAGCCCTCCACCAGTCGGGGCTTTATGGCAGAGCGGCCCGACGGAAGCCTCTCCTCAGTGCAAGACACATGAAAGCCGCATGGAGTTTGCTAAAAAACACCTGAAGGACTCCAAGATGGTGAGAAAAAAGATTCTCTGGTCTGAGACCAAGATAGAACTTTTTGGCCTTAATTCTAAGCGGTATGTGTGGAGAAAACCAGGCACTGCTCATCACCTGTCCAATACAGTCCCAACAGTGAAGCATGGCGGTGGCATTATCATGCTGTGGAGGTGTTTTTCAGCTGCAGGGACAGGACAACTGGTTGCAATGGAGGGAAAGATGAATGCGGCCAAGTACAGGGATATCCTGGACGAAAACCTTCTCCAGAGTGCTCAGGACCTCAGACTGGGCCGAAGGTTTACCTTCCAACAAGACAATGACCCTAAGCACACAGCTAAAATAATGAAGGAGTGGCTTCACAACAACTCCGTGACTGTTCTTGAATGGCCCAGCCAGAGCTCCGACTTAAACCCAATTGAGCATTTCTGGAGAGACCTAAAAATGGCCGTCCACCAATGTTTACCATCCAACCTGACAGAACTGGAGAGGATCTGCAAGGAGGAATGGCAGAGGATCCCCAAATCCAGGTGTGAAAAATTTGTTGCATCTTTCCCAAAAAGACTCGTCAAAAGGGGCTTCTACTAAATACTGAGCAAAGGGTCTGAATACTTAGGACCATGTGATATTTCAGTTTTTCTTTTTTAATAAATTTGCAAAAATGTCAACAATTCTGTGTTTTTCTGTCAATATGGGGTGCTGTGTGTACAATATGAGGTGCTGTGTGTACAATATGGGGTGCTGTGTGTACAATATGGGGTGCTGTGTGTACAATATGGGGTGCTGTGTGTACATTAATGAGGAAAAAAATGAACTTTAGCAAATAGCTGCAATATAACAAAGTGAAAAATTTAAGGGGGTCTGAATACTTTCCGTCCCCACTGTATCTTCTTTTCTAAGATTTTCACCTCATTGATTATACTACGATATCTCCCAACACATTTTCAATCTCTTTACCCCATACTTTATCAAACTTTTTAATGCATCCTCTGGCTTGGTAATTTAGTTTAACTTTGGTAGAGCATTGTTAACCAATTTCAGCCAGTCCTGTAGGGAGGGGGGGTTCGAATTTTTCCATTTAAGGGCTAGAGCCTTTTTGGCATAGCAAAATGCTATTCTCAAAAGGGTCTTTTGTGATGTGGACAATTCTTCCTCCTCCAGGTCACCCAGGAGGCACCTGGCCGGGGAATATATGTTTGGAAGCCCAAGTGCCTCCTCCATATATGTGAGGATTGTCTTCCAGTATGACATCACCCAAGGGCATTGCCACACCATATGGAAGAAGTCTCCCACTTCTGCATTACATCAGGGACACGCCGGGAAATCCCTCCTTCCCATCTTGTGTAGCCGTTTGGGGGTATAATAAATTCTGTGTAAGTAATTGAACTGGAGCATTTTATCTTTAGCTGAGATCATCGAGGGTACCATTGTGTCTAGTACCCCCGACCAGGTTTCCTCCGTAAGGCATGGTATGTTTTCCACTGTGCCGCCACCCTCACCACTCTGGGGGAAGAAGATGTCAGCAGAGCAAAGTAATACTTAGAGATTAATTTCGAGTGATCCTCATCAGCAATTAGTATTTCCATATTGGAAGGGGAGAGAGTTACTTCACCCCTTCCATATTGAGCCATTGCTGCATGGCGTAGCTGGAGGTATCTGAAAAAAAAAAGGTATTTGGGATAGCATATTCAATTTTCAAATCTATAAAAGACCTAAAGATTCCATCTCTGAACAGCTGATGGGCATATTTAATCCCATAAGCTGCCCAGCATGCCCTGTCTGGTACTTTGGCTATTTCTTTAAGTTGAGAGTTACACCACAATGGAGCATTAGGAGACTTTGCCAGGCTGGAGCCACCTGTTTTAGCATTACACACATGAAATATTTTGTATGACCTTTTCAAAATATCAGCACCCTGTTCTGGATAAGGACCGTTCCTATAAAGGACATTGATCAGCGCTTCATACGAATGGACTTGAGCTGCCTGGGTTGCCACTGAGGCGATATTCATTTGCAGGAAGCCCCACCAATGCACATGTGTTAGTTGGGCTGCCAGGTAATAACAATTTAAGTTTGGCAGAGCCAACCCCCCCGACCTTATTGGTAAGTGTAGTGTCTCTAGTGATATTCTAGCTGGCTTGGGTCCCCATAAAAAGGAGGAGAGTGTCTTATTTATACTTGTAATAAACCATTTCTTAGGGATATAAATTGGGGCATGCCAGAGCAGGTATAGAAATCTGGGCAGGTAAATCATTTTAAATATATTTATTCTCCCGAGGAGGCCGAGAGGCAGCTTAGCCCTTGATGCTACTCTAATTGCAAGCTTTTATGTAAATCAACGAAACATTGTCCAACTACTCTATCAATCAACTATATGTAAGTGAAAAAAACATGAAAGTCTCAAATTAATAATTTTCCATGAGTCCCTTGTCTTAGGTTTGCTTGGCTGATTTTTGTATATTTAATCTTATCTTAGATAAACTTTTCCTAAAACTCTCCACACCCCTGAAGAAGGACTAGACACACGTACCGAAACGCATTGGGTGTAAGGAGAACTTGCCACATGCTTTTTATAGCAATATATATACATTGTATAGATCAACTAATGTCTTGTTGCAATTGTTTTTAATGTACCTTTAATAAAATTGGTGTAATTTTATATTGAGTGCCTTAAAAGTCCACTTAGGGGAATTTTTTACATTTTTGGTTTAATTACTGGATGTGGCACTCCCCCCTCACATAGGTTGGCTTTCGATCCTTCCTTTGCCTTAAATATTTGGTAGAAAATACCGCTCCCCGCCATGATTGGCAACCTATGTGATATATCTTTACTCTATATGTAGAATCTGCAGATATACATATATTTCGATCAGCAATCTATGCAATAATGACCTCTTTCATATATATGTGTGTGTGTGTGTATATATATATATATATATATATATATATATATATATATATATATATATATATATATATATATATATATATATATATATATATATATATATATATATATATATATATATATATATATATATATATATATATATATATATATATATATATATATACACCATAATTCCTCTCTTGATTTTTCAAATAATGTTTTTTCTTGCATAAAAGAAGTTTTATATTCAAAAATTGGATAAGCTCGTCAGCCTTTTTCCCCTCCCCGTAGGAACTTATGATTTAGTCCTTTATATAAGGAGTATGGACATTGAAAATAATTTTGTGGGCGACGATTGGAATTCCCTTATGCAGTGATACCTACAAAAATTCGGTGATAATGAACAGATTGAATCAGAGATTTCGGCCCTTTTTTACAAACTATACAAAACCTTGGAGAAAAAATCTCTGGCAATGTTCTGGCACATTAAGTCTTTTCAAGACTATATTAACAATGACATCAATCCATTTGGGCTCTGCGTCCAGATCTTCCCCACCTTGGATGATCTGGACAAAGAGTTCAAACAAACTTGGGAAGGGATTCTTCATACATGATCACTTAAACTCATGGAAACCCTAATAGACGAATATACCAAAAGATCTAAGACCCTAGATCTAGAAATTACAAAACTATGTGGACAATTACAAAAATTCAAAACACATAAATCCACACCAATTAAAGAGAAAAAATTGAAATCACATCTGGGAATCTTTAATAGAGAGATTCTCATCAAAAAAAGCCAAAAGCTGATGCGAGATAAAAACTTATTCGAAGCTGGTAAAGCCTATAAATGGAATCAACACAAATACAATCATAGAGATAATCAAAATGCAGGAATACAGGTGAGCTCCAAACAAGCAACTATGCACTCTAACCTCACAACCCACCTTAAGCCCAAATCAACACTAGGCACAAAACGCCAGTTTCACGGCGACCCAGCACAGGATCAAAAAGCTAAAAAGCAAGTTCCTGAAAACACACCTAAATTCACCCATCAAAATTCTGCACCCTCTGAGTTACCTCCTAACTCCTCCACATCTAGAACACCATCACAACCAACCCCACTTCCCACCACTTTACAAACACCCACTATGTTGGAATCAGGGCAAGACCCGTCTTTTTTTAAATCAAATTTTAGATCAAACAAGCTCCACCCAATCTCAACACATACACCCAACTCACATTGTAGCCCCCCCAACAAGAGACCCCAACTCAACCCAATCTAGATCTGAATGTGATCAATCTATTCTCATACACCCTTTCCGAAGAGGAGAAGTCAGTTTTGAAAAAGGGATTAAACTTTTGTCCAAGCCAGAACTTGGATAAATTCGAACTCTATAAAGACCTTCTTTTTGTCCGTAAAATAATACTTAAAAAACGTTATCATAAACAACAAGGAAATATGGATTATACTCCCCAAGAGAATCAGGCACTTGATCAACTGATTTCCCTTCTTGAGGAAAGTGACACAGCAGATCTGATAGATTGCATAGATCTATCTCCGATTTTACAATCTGTCGAACAACAAGAGTCATACTCCAAAGTGAACCCTTCTAAATCCACACTAAAGAAAAAATCTGACCTATGTCCACCCCCAAGTACTAGTCCGAATGCTGCGGCCTTCTTAAAACTAGTTAATAATGACTTGGAAAAATTAAAACTAAAAACCAAAGGCCCCCCTAACCTTAGTAAAAAGGGATATATGCGCTCCACTCACTGGCGAAAAACAAACAAATTACCATTAAACCTTCAGACAAGGGCGGGAACGTTGTTCTAAACAATGAAGACTATTTAAACATGTGTAAAATTCTCAACAATCCTGACTGGTATCGTCAAATTCCAGCCAGCATCGTTGACAAATACAACAAAGACTTCTATACCTTGGTTGATTCAGCCTTTCTTAATAACACAATTACCAAACAAACATGGAATTTTATCAGAGATAACTTTCCTAAGGTCCCCACTTTTTACACACTTCCGAAAATTCATAAAAATCCTCTCAATCCGCCGGGTAGACCTATCATCTCGGGAATTAATTCCATTAGCGATAATGCCAGTAAACTAGTAGACAAATTTCTCAGACCCTATGTATCTGCTTTACCATCTTATGTAAGAGACACTGTTCACCTTTTACAAATTATAGAACAATTAAATATCCCTGACCAAATTTTACTTGTCACAATAGACATAGAAACGCTATACAGCTCAAACCCACATGAAAGAGGCCTGGCAGCCATCAAACACATCCTTCAACAAAATACTGCCAATGATCCGGTATATAATGAATATATTCTAGCATTACTTGAAAAAATCCTCAAGCATAATGTCTTTACCTTCAATGGCTCCCACTATCTCCAGATGCAGGGAGTTGCGATGGGGACATGTTGTGCCCCATCTTATGCTAACCTGTACCTGGGAGCTAATGTTCTTGACCGATGAGAACTTAGCGATCTACACCAGCCATATTGTGGGATGGCTTTGTTATATTGATGACATTCTAATTTTTTGGGATGGCCCCCCCTAACATGCTTGAACAGTGTCTCCCACAAATGAACAAAAATGACTTTAATCTCAATTTTACCATGTCTTATGACAGAGTCCATTACATTTCTAGATATAGAAATATATAGAAGCAAACAAGGGAATCTCTGTACCAAGCTCTACAGAAAAGATACTGCAGGAAACACAATACTGCATGCCACCAGTCACCATCCACAACCCTTAATCAACTCCATTCCATATTCCCAATATTTGAGAGTTAAACGTAACTGCACCGATGAAGAACACTTCATCGAGGAAGCAGCTAAGCTACGTAATAGACTACTTGCTAGGGGCTATTCACATGCCTCCTTAAAAAGATCCTACAAACAAGTGTTGATGAGACCAAGGAATACTTTGTTTCTCAATACTAAATGCACTGATACCAATCAACTAAGAATCATCACTACTTTCAACCAACAACACCAGGTTAGAACCATTGTTGAAAAATATTGGCATATGCTGACTCTAGATCCAACCATAGGACACTTTGTCCCTGACAAACCTCTATTTACTTTTAGAAGAGCTTCATCTATTGGCGACAGAGTTGTCAGTAGTGAATTTAAAGGTGAATTCAGCAGAGCACACTTCAAAGTGAGAGGCACCTACATGTGTGGTGCCTGTCAATATTGCAAGTATTGGTAACTCAAAAAAATCCAACCCTTCCCAATGGCAAAACATTCCATCCAAAACATTTCGCCAACTGCAGAACCCCTGGAGTTGTTTATATGCTCCAATGTAGTTGCAGCTGCTTCTACATTGGAAAGACCAAACTAGAATTTTGGAGGTGGGCCTACAGACATATCGCCAGTATGCAAACGTGCGATCCAGACCTCCCCCTTGGATGCCATGTTATTACTACGAATTTTCCCTAAGATCAAATTTTTAATCCTTGACAGGATACATCCTAATCCAAGGGGAGGACACTGGAACAAGACCCTCCTACAAATGGAAGTAAAGTGGATATACTCCCTAAAGGCTACTCTGCCCCCTGGTTTGAATGAAACCATATCCTTCAAACCATATCTGGATGGATTTTCATCTTTCCATCTTTCCCTACTCTTCAGTATATTTTACATTCATTCTCTTGAGAGAAATTGTTTTCTTAAAAATATGAGCCCCATTTATGTAATTATGAACAACATGCCCCCCTTTCCTGTGACTATAATGGTGATTGCCTAAACAAATTGTCATGTATTTTTTCTATAAAAGAAGGTATGAATAGATTGTATTTGTTCATTATACATCTTTGTTTAGACAATATTCCTTTAATCATTATTACAAGATACCCTTATCTGTTACAAGCTAAGACAATGTACTTTCAATGGAAAAATTGCCTGACCATCTCCTGTTATAATATTTTCGCTAACATTGTTGTACTATGTAATGTTTCAATATAAGCATTATGTAAATCCTGCTTTATTATTTATATAACTCATATATAGTACTTAAGTTCAGATGTCTTCTAAAATACAATTCATGCCTCCATGCTGCCAAACAAGCCTACTTTGTCTCTCTTATTAATTCCTTGTCATCCAGTCCCCGTCGGCTCTTCTCAACCTTTAACTCTCTGCCTCGTCCACTACCCCCTCTACCCACTAACTCACTCACTGCCCAAGAGATTGCCAATCACTTCAAAGACAAGATCGATGCAATTTGTGAGGACATCTCCACTGTGTGTACATCTTCCCCACCCAACATACCTTGCCCAGCAGCACATTCAACACTCTCCTCTTTTGAATTGGCTACTACGGAAGAGGTTACAAAAATTTTCTCGGATGCCCACCTAACCAATTGTCCCTTGGATCCTGTTCCCTCACAACTACTACGGTCAGCCTCTTCTATCCTATGCTCCCTCACCCACATCTTCAATCTCTCCCTTTCTAGTGGCATTTTCCCCTCCCCTCTAAAACATGCGCAGATCACTCCCATTCTTAAAAAGCCCCCACTGGACCCTACCGACCTGAACAACTTAAGACCCATCTCATTACTCCCATTCACCTCTAAACTTCTAGAACGCTTAGTCTACAACCGTCTTAGCTCCTACCTCAATGAAAATAACCTTCTTGACCCCTTACAGTCTGGCTTTCGCTCGCAGCACTCAACGGAAACTACCTTACTAAAACTCACTAACGATTTACTAACTGCTAAAACCAACAGCCAGTACTCCATACTCCTACTACTTGACCTCTCTGTGGCCTTTGATACTGTTGACCACCCGCTCCTTCTCAATAAACTACATTGCCTTGGCCTCCGAGATTCTGCTCTATCCTGGTTCTCTGCCTATTTATCACAGCGCTCCTTCAGTGTCACCTACAACTCTGTCTCCTCCTCTCCATTGCCCCTTTCTGTGGGGGTCCCCCAAGGCTTGGTTCTTGGACCCCTTCTCTTCTCTATCTACACCTCCTCCCTTGGTCACCTAATAACTGCCCATGGCTTCCAATACCACTTATACGCTGATGACACCCAAATCTATCTGTCTACTCCTCACCTCACTCCTTCAGTCTCCTCTCCATTACTAACTTACTAACTGACATATCAGCATGGATGTCGCACCACTTCCTTCAACT
Organism: Lithobates septentrionalis; assembly: GCA_037952835.1. Lineage (NCBI taxonomy): Eukaryota > Metazoa > Chordata > Amphibia > Anura > Ranidae > Lithobates > Lithobates septentrionalis. The sequence goes on along the minus strand of JBBDGP010002216.1, from coordinate 1,125,253 downwards.
AAATCTCTCTAAAACTGAGCTATTAATATCCCCCCCCGCCCGTGCCCCCCTCCATGACTTTTCCATCAAAATCAACAATGCAACCATCAGTCCCTCCCCTCACGCCAGGGTACTAGGTGTAATCCTAGACTCTGACTTGTCATTTCAGCCTCAAATCCAACCGTTGTCAAAAGTTTGTAGAATTCACCTCCATAACATCTCTAAAATTCGCCCTTTTTTAACAAATGAAACCACCAAGCTCCTCATTCACTCCCTTGTTATCTCTCGCCTTGACTATTGCAACTCCCTTCTCATTGGCCTACCGCTCCATAGGCTATCCCCTCTTCAGTCTATCATGAATGCTGCTGCCAGACTTATCCACCTTACCAACCGCTCAGTGTCTGACAACCCTCTCCTCCAATCCCTACACTGGCTCCCAATCACCCAGCGAATTAAATTCAAAATTCTAACCACAACATACAAAGCCATTCACAACTCTGCCCCGAGCTACATCACTAATCTTGTCTCCAAATATCACCCAAATCGACCTCTCCGCTCTTCTCAAGACCTCCTGCTTTCAAGCTCTCTCATCTCCTCCTCCCATGCTCGTCTCCAGGATTTCTACAGAGCCTCTCCCATCCTCTGGAACTCGCTACCTCCATCTATCCGGCTATCCCCTACTCTTGCTACCTTCAGGCGATCCCTGAAAACTCATCTCTTCAGGAAAGCCTATCACGTCTCCAACTAATCTCCTACCACTTCCACCAGCTCATTCCCCACAGTTACAACCTTTTGTACCACCTGCCCCACCCTATTAGATTGTAAGCTCTTCTGAGCAGGGCCCTCTTAATCCTATTGAATTGTATTATAACTGTATTGTCTCCCTTTTATATTGTAAAGCGCTGCGTAAACTGTTGGCGCTATATAAATCCTGAATAATAATAATGTAAATTGCATATTTCTCTTATGTACAGGGCATGCAATTAGATTTAGTTCAAGGTTCCTTTTTCCCTTTCTATACACCTATAATATATTTCCACATTATTTTGTATTGACTTATGCACGTAATTAGTTCCCTTTCCTTCCCCCTCTGGCCCTCCTCTGGCTGCGGTCGACCATGGGAATTGCCTGGCACGGAAAGCCACCCAGCTCCTCCTACTGGGTGGCATTCTCTGGAGGCCGATGGACGTATCACATCTTCTGCCCACGGCCTCCATCTTTGAACTCCGGGAGGCACTCCGTGTCAGTGGACTGGGTGTGCGTGACGCCGCTCCGACGTGCGGACGTTCGCGCATGCGCGGTGGGGGCCGCGCACACTCAGTTCAGGGGGCAGCTCTGTGGGTTTCCATGACAACCATCCCAGACATCAGCTGTGTGCACTTATCGCACCAGCTGAATGGGATCTATCACTCTTTAAATACTCAGACCACACCACTCCCAAACTAGGCATCACTTTGCTATATTTGGGCTGTGTGGCTGGTCGTTTTGCTCCTCCAATACAGGTATGAATCATTCATTATTTAATTTATGTATTCAATATCAGCCTATCCCCAGTCTTTTACTCAGTCTCATTGGCAGCAGACACTGAGGTTTCTTCAACACACCTTTTGTTTTATACACCTACCTAAATTAAGCAAAGTCTTTACTCAGCTTCATTTACAAAAGACACTGAGGTTTTTCCAACACATTCTCAGTGTCCCACCCCTATACACAACCCCCCCCCCCCAATTTTTTCCTTTATTATACTTCATAGATATATTTTTCTATCCGTCATATATACAATCTCCTTATGCTGATCTCTACTTAATTTGACATTTATATTTTGATTTATATTACATTAATTTAATATCATTTTGTTTAAATTATATTGAGATTATTATATCAGCCCATATATGACAATATCTCTATACCATGACACTTTTTTATCTATTTAGAAATATACTTCTTTAATCATCAGATACTCTTACCATAATGCCCCGTACACACAGTCGGATTTTCCGACGGAAAATGTGTGATAGGACCTTGTTGTTGGAAATTCCGACCGTGTGTGGGCTCCATCACACATTTTCCATCGGATTTTCCGACACACAAAGTTTGAGAACAGGCTATAAAATTTTCCGACAACAAAATCCATTGTCGGAATTTCCGATCGTGTGTACACAGAGGCGGCTCTCTAATTAGGCAAATTAGGCGGTCGCCTAAGGCCTCGCACTCACAGGGGCCTCGCAGCCTCCTAATTTGCCTGTTCTCAATCACTGAAGTTGACGCCGGCGGCTCCGCCTACCCCCACTGGGACTCTGTGGCTTAGGAGCTGATGGACAAATCAGATACTGCCCGCAGCCTGAGGAATAGCGGCCTCATCACGGAGCGTCCCAGTCCGTGGGGACTCATGTGTAAGTTTTGCCTAAGGCCTCACAAAGCCTAGAGCCGCCTCTGTGTGTACACAAATCTGACGCACAAAGTGCCACGCATGCTCAGAATAAATAAAAAGATGAAAGCTATTGGATACTGCCCCGTTTATAGTCCCAACGTACGTGTTTTACGTCACCACGTTCAGAACGATCGGATTTTCCGTCAACTTTGTGTGACCGTGTGTATGCAAGACAAGTTTGAGCCAACATCCGTCGGAAAAAATCCTAGGGTTTTGTTGTCGGAATGTCCGACCGTGTGTATGGGGCATAACAGATATATTATATTCATACATTCTTATATTGTTTACAAACATTTTTTTCTTCTCATTTAGACACCATACTTTTTATATATTATACCCATCACACTACTTTGGAAGACACATATATGTAATATACCCTATTTACCGGCATATAACACGCACATTTTCCCCCTGAAAATCAGGGGAAAATCCCCGCCGATTTTGTGTTATCGGAGCGATCGCGGCAATTGCCGCCGACATACACAGCCGTGGGTAGATTCAAATATGGTGCAGAGACTGCAGGGATTCATCGGAGCCGAGATACACATACCCGAGTGTTCTCGGCTTTTTTCGATTTTTTTTTTTTTTTTTTTTTTTTTTTGTCCATCATAGGGCGGGACTGGGCGTGACTGAGCGGCGCTGGAAAAAGCAGAGAACACTCGGGTATGTGTATCTCGGCTCCGACGAATCCATGCAGTCTCAGCGCCATATTTGAATCTAATCTATCACAAAGCTGCACTGACATGGCTGGACTGGGGCAAAGCTGCACTAACAAAGCTGCACTGGGGCAAGGCTGCACTGACAAGGCTGCACTGACAAGACTGCACTAGGGCAAGGCTGCACTGACACTGAAAAGGCTGCAGATGGACAGATAAGGCTGCATTGATGGGCATTTTAATGTAACTTTTTTTCCCTAAAATTCCCTCCTAAACTTGGGGTGCGTGTTATACGCCGGCACGTGTTATACGCCGATAAATACGGTATGTTGAGTCTGTATTTTTATTGTATATTTTCCTCTACTCTCAGGGATTCCTTTTTTGCCTCAGTATATTCCCTTGGCCAGACCGCTGCCGTGGAGTGCATGAGGGATTTTCCCCTTCCTTTCCCCAGGATATCCATATCCACTTCCCTCTGTAATATACTACTTCAAGATCTGCTCTCTCTAACTTGACAGCCTCCCCACCAGTCCTAACCTTGATGCTACTCTAATTGCAAGCTTTTATGTAAATCAACGAAACATTGTCCAACTACTCTATCAATCAACTATAGGTAAGTGAAAAAAAACATGAAAGTCTCAAATTAATGATTTTCCATGAGTCCCTTGTCTTAGGTTTGCTTGGCTGATTTTTGTATATTTAATCTTATCTTAGATAAACTTTTCCTAAAACTCTCCACACCCCTGAAGAAGGACTAGACACACGTACCGAAACGCGTTGGGTGTAAGGAGAACTTGCCACATGCTTTTTATAGCAATATATATACATTGTATAGATCAACTAATGTCTCGTTGCAATTGTTTTTAATGTACCTTTAATAAAATTTGTGTAATTTTATACACCTCTGTATATTGCTTTACTATATTGAGTGCCTTAAAAGTCCACTTAGGGGAATTTTTTACATTTTTGGCTTAGCCCAAGTTTGTGCACTTTCTTTTAGATGTCTCCATATGGGTGACAAATTATTGGACACATAAACCCAGTGGTAGCTGTCTCTCGACCCCCAAGTATATAAACTTGGAAACTATCTTCAGTGGAACCTCCGGGGGGTGTCTCGGGACATACGCAGAGTGAAGGGGGAATATTATGTAAATCCAGTTCACTTTGAACTCAGAATACTTCCCAAAGTCTGAGATCCTGTCCAGGGCCATGGTCAGCGATCCCTCTGCCTCTTCCAGATACAGGAGCATATCATCTGCATATAGAGATGTTTTCTCTTCCTTTTCATTAACCTTACATCCCCTGATATGCTCATCTGCTCTGAACAGAGCTGCCAGCGGCTCTATTGCCTGGCAATCAACAGGGGAGATAAAGGACACCCCTGCTGTGTGCCCCTAGCTATATTAAACGACTCCGTAATGGTATTGTTGACCCTTAATCTGGCTCTTTGCTCTGCATATAAGAGTTCAACCCATTTAATGAATCTAGGGCCAAAGCCCAGCCACCCAAGGACCGCTATTAGGTATGGCCATTCTATGGAGTCGAGCGCCTTATGAGTATCGAGTTACACCACCACTCGAGTATCCAGGGTAGGGCCCTGTGATTGCAATATGGTAAAGAGGCACCTCAGATTTATGGCAGTCGACCTTTCAGGAATAAATCCTGTCTGATCAGGATGAATAATAGATGCAATTACTTTATTTAGTCGTTTGGCCAGAAGTTTAGCTAAAATTTGTGTCGACATTAATAAGAGATATTGGCCTGTATGACTCACATAAATCATGGTCCCTATGCGGCTTGGGGATCAGCACTATCAATTCCTCCCCCCATGGACTCAGGTAGTAACCCCCTTTCATATGCCTCCTCGTACATTTCCATTAATTTAGGTGCTAAAGTTTCCGCATATGTCCCTTACCACTCAACCGGGAGGTCATCCAACCCAGGGGTTTTTTTAGGCTTTAGGGACCCTCCACAGTGAGCTCTAATAAGGGTATTGGAGTCAGACATTCCCGTACCTCTGCTATCCCATAGTCCACCCTTGAAGTATACAGTTCAGCATAGAATGTCAGCAAAGCATCAGCTATATCTGTGATGTATGAAGTTTCATATGCGTATCCAATATACGTGGGATAGAAGTTGAAAAATGAAGAAACTCCTGCGCTGCCAGAAATACCTATGCTAAGGGGCACTGCTGCAACACCTAAATGGCTGATCCAAACAGACAAAGTGGTATGAGTAAAGTGAATGGTGATTGCGCTGTGACAAAAAGGGAAGGGGGGAAAAGGAAGGGGAAGGGGCTAACTCAAATGTATAAAGAGGTGAGTGAAGATGAAAAAATTATTAAAAAAATATATAAAAGCATAATGAAATACAATTAAGTGCAGTCTCATAAGCACTAAATACGAATAAACTGAAGAAACACAATTGCTTAAACATATAAAAAGCTATAAAATGAGTGACAAAATCAGTGTAGGTAGAAAAGTAAACCAAATAAAGATATAAATCAAAAAAAGTCCATGTGCATGAGGGCTAGTATCATACTAGCACATAAAAAAAGTGTAATTACTAAAACAAAAGAAACAATCTCAGTGCAAAAGGGGCTAGTATCATACTAGCACATGTGTGGCAACTCAGCAAACTATTATTGGTGACTCCAAGTAAATAAATAAATGGTGAACAGTCCCACCACCTTGTAGTACAAAGTGCTCAAACAAAGAGTCATCAGTTCCAAAAAGGCAAGTCCACAAGCCACAGGGAAGGGGAAAAAAGTCTTCAGTGGGGACACCTCTGTGCTTGCAAGCAGCTCACCTTACTGCTGCAAGACAACAGCTTGTAATCCAATACAAATCACCCAACAGGCATGGGTCCCATCCAGTAATTCAGGTGATTCGGGTGGTGGGTGTGCAGGATGGTATATAAAAAACATAAGCAGACAGTATATAGTATAACTCCGTGGCGGCCAGAGTGGAAAAGGGGACAGGACACAGAAGGGGGGCGCACTCACTTTTGTAAAATGAGTGTGGGCATCAATCCAACGAACGCCGAGTTCCTATACCTCAAAAGGGTGTCTTCAAACCGTCCCCATTTCCTCAATGCTCGTCACAATGGGATGAATATATGTGGAGTGTTGGAAGAGAGTGCACATAGCGTGATCCCGTATATAAATCAATTTATTAGGTTAAAGGGTAAAAACAATATGGTAAACTTACATTTAGCAGAAGGCTATAGTAAAAAGCATCCACGAGCGCCGGGCTCGTATCTTATTGTCAGTCTGTGACAGTTCCCGTGCTCCAATCCTGATGCGTATCATCACGTGACTTCATCAGAGGATAACACGGGTGAAGAGTCTATGCTTTTATATGGTCTCTATGTAATGGGCGTTTGGCGGGCCATTTTTCCAAAGCCCGCCACTACAATGATGGACGCCCGGCGGCCATTTTCCCGAAGCCCGCCACTGCACTGGGTAAATCCAGCACTGGACAGGTCCGTCGGCCATTTTGTTGAGGTCTCACTCTTAGAAAAGTATTAAAAGAGGCGCTGGTAGTCATAATCATGCTTAATAAAAAAGGCAGCCGAGGGGCGCAGCAAGCCGCACACCCTGCAAAGTGCATAGCAGCCAACTAATATATGTAGTCCTGGGAAAAAATAAACTGGGAAACGTATAACAAACTAAAATTGTGTATAAAAAGGAGCAGGTATACAATAAAAACGAGAATGTAAAAATCGGCAAAATTAATAAAATCAATAGACTAGTGATTAGTCCAGCGGGAGAGGAGACATCCAATAAATGACAACAGTAATGAATAATATAAAAAATGTTTAAAATATATGGAATAAGCAGAAATATAAAAAAGATGAAAAAAATACTGGAGCTCGGGGAATATCACAGGCTCACTGGAAGGGAATGCATAAGGTAAGTACACTAAAATTAAAGTGTATATATATATATACACTACCGTTCAAAAGTTTGGGGTCACATTGAAATGTCCTTATTTTTGAAGGAAAAGCACTGTACTTTTAAATGAAGCTAACTTTAAACTAGTCCTAACTTTAAACAAATATACTCTATACATTGCTAATGTGGTAAATGACTATTCTAACTGCAAATGTCTAGTTTTTGGTGCAATATCTACATAGGTGTATAGAGGCCCATTTCCAGCAACTATCACTCCAGTGTTCTAATAATACAATGTGTTTGCTCATTGGCTCAGAAGGCTAATTGATGATTAGCAAACCCTTGTGCAATCATGTTCACACATCTAAAAACAGTCTAGCTCCTTCCAGAAGCTACAAAACTGACCTTCCTGTGAGCAGATTGAGTTTCTGGAGCATCACATTTGTGGGGTCAATTAAACGCTCAAAATGGCCAGAAAAAGAGAACTTTCATCTGAAACTCGACAGTCTATTCTTGTTCTTAGAAATGAAGGCTATTCCATGCGAGAAATTGCAAAGAAATTGAAGATTTCCTACAACGGTGTGTACTACTCCCTTCAGAGGACAGCACAAACAGGCTCTAACCAGAGTAGAAAAAGAAGTGGGAGGCCGCGTTGCACAACTAAGCAAGAAGATAAGCACATTAGAGTCTCTAGTTTGAGAAACAGACGCCTCACAGGTCCCCAACTGGCATCTTCATTAAATAGTACCCGCAAAACACCAGTGTCAACATCTACAGTGAAGAGGCGGCTGCGGGATTTTGGGCTTCAGGGCAGAGTGGCAAAGAAAAAGCCATATCTGAGACTGGCCAATAAAAGAAAAAGATTAAGATGGGCAAAAGAACACAGACATTGGACAGAGGAAGACTGGAAAAAAGTGTTGTGGACGGATGAATCCAAGTTTGAGGTGTTTGGATCACAAAGAAGAACGTTTGTGAGACGCAGAACAAATGAAAAGATGCTGGAAGAATGCCTGACGCCATCTGTTAAGCATGGTGGAGGTAATGTGATGGTCTGGGGTTGCTTTGGTGCTGGTAAGGTGGGAGCTTTGTACAGGGTAAAAGGGATTCTGAATAAGGAAGGCTATCACTCCATTTTGCAACGCCATGCCATACCCAGTGAACAGCGCTTGATTGGAGCCAATTTCATCCTACAACAGGACAATGACCCTAAACACACCTCCAAATTGTGCAAGAACTATTTACAGCAGAAGCAGGCAGCTGGTATTCTATCGGTAATGGAGTGGCCAGCACAGTCACCAGATCTGAACCCCATTGAGCTGTTGTGGGAGCAGCTTGACCGTATGGTACGCCAGAAGTGCCCATCCAACCAATCCAACTTGTGGGAGCTGCTTCTAGAAGCGTGGGGTGCAATTTCTCCAGCTTACCTCAATAAATTAACAGCTAGAATGCCAAAGGTGTGCAATGCTGTAATTGCTGCAAAAGGAGGATTCTTTGATGAAAGCAAAGTTTGATGTAAAAACAATGTTATTTCAAATACAAATCATTATTTCTAACCTTGTCAATGTCTTGACTCTATTTCCTATTCATTTCACAACGTATGGTGGTGAATAAGTGTGACTTTTCATGGAAAACACAAAATTGTTTGGGTGACCCCAAACTTTTGAACGGTAGTGTATATATATATGTATATATATGTATATATATGTATATATATATGTATGTGTATGACCGTGATAACAATATGGCAAAGCAAAAAAATATATATAAGTAAAACTGACAGAAAAATATGAGATGATCAGTAAAGGATTAGAACAGGAGAGGATGTGGGACCCGGTGTGCATAATCGCATGGGGTGCAGAAGATTAATAGTTGCTAAGAAAGCAATTCAGGTCAAACTCGATGTTAAGCCCTTTTGGGTGCAAAAGTGTCCATAGAAAAGATCCATTGGGACTCGAGTTGACTTAGAATCCTCACTTTGTGTCCCCCACACCATGGCTTGGTATAGGGCACAATACCCCAAAATCTCAGATGGCTGGGGTCTCTATTGTGACATTTATCAAAATGCCTAGAGACATTGTGTTTGTCATACCCCTTTTTGAATGTTTTGAACATGTTCCTTGATACAAATTCTCAAAAGCCTCTTAGTGCGGCCAATGTATTGGAGGCCACAACTGCACTCCAACACATAGACCGCTCCCTCAGAATTGCACCCAATAAACTCGTTGATATCATATTTAGTGCCATTGCTGTTTGATTGGAAAGAAAACACTTTTTGGTTCGGACGTTTAGTACGGGTACAGGCATAACATCATTTACAAGGGTAAAATCCCTTTCCTATGAAGAAAGAAAATTGTTTCTTTGGAGGATCAATCACGCTTTTAACTAACCGATCTCTTAGTGTGGGTGCCCTTTTTGTAGATAAATTTAGGTTTATCTGGTAGCACCTCTCTGAGCACTCTATCAGATTTCAAAATATGCCAGTGTCGCAATATGATGCTTTCGATCTTCTTATACTGAGAGTTGTACTCAAGGACTAGGGGCACCTGATCCTGTTGGCATGTTGGTCTTTTGTCTTTGAGCAATACTGGTCTTTGCATTTGTCCTACTTCTTCGATTTTTTTTTTTTTTTTTTTCTATTATAAACTCTTGACTGTAGCCTTTATTTATGAATCTTTTTCCAATCAGACTGGCCTGCATATTGAAGTCTTTTTCAAGAGTGCAATTACGTCTTAGTTGCATGATCTGGCCTTTTAGGGATGTTAAATAGTCAGTTTCTGTGATGGCAACTTCGCAGAGGTAAGTAACTATTACGGTCAACGTTTTTTAAAGAAGGTCTTAGTAATGAATTGATTGTTGATACGTGAAATTTCTAGATCGAGAAACGGAATAGAGTGTTCCTCTATCTGCCACGTTAATACAATATTTTTGGTATTATTGTTTAATTTGGAGAAAAATTAGATTAAAAGGTCACGATCACCTTCCCAAATAAAATATCGTCGATATACCTTTTGAATAGCCATAATTCCTTAGGTGGGTCCGTAAAAACAACTTCCTCTTCCCATTGGGACATAAAAAGTCCTGCAAAACTGGGGGCAAATTTAGCCCCCATAGCTATTCCTGTCTTCTGTTGGTAAAATAGTTTGCAGTACCAGAAATGGCTGTGTTTAAGGCAAAAGTCAAGGCATTTAACGAGGAATTTCCTCTGAAAGCAAGGGAGTTTGGTGTATTTTCTGAGACCCCATTTCATCGCCTCACATGCTGCATAAAATTCAACAATCAGAGAAATCATAACAGAAGACCTCATTGGACACGACCTAATAATACATCAAGAAATGCAAGAGACCCTCCTTATGAGCCATATAGGCAAGAGAGGCACCCAGCGTACCCCCAGACTAACTACGAGACGAGAGACTACCAACATGGGCAATATGATTATTACAGACCACGTGATAGAAGCCTTGGCCCCTACTATCATAATGCACCCACAGAAGGAAGAGGTCCACCTAATGTACCGTACAGACCTAGAGAACATAGTCCCATCCATACGCAAAACTATTATGCCCCCTTGAGGGATCTCCGGGATACAGATAGGGACGTGAGATGCCAATATAATTACCATCATGAACAGGGTCACAATAGATCTTTTTTAGAGAGAGGAACGGAATACCATCCACCGAGGAGAACAGAGGAAACAAGGAGAAAAAGCCCTATAAGAAAAGAGGCTGCAGAGCAGGAAAGAGAAAACAAATGAAAAAGGGAGACATAGGAGATGGAATCTTTAATCTTACAGATGTACCACTCACTCAGGAAGAACTAGTAGTGCTTGACAAAGGGTTAAAGTATGCACCAGTGAAAAATCTTGACAAATTTGAGACGTATATTAGTATACAAGAGTATATAAGAAAATTAAACATCAAGAAATATTTGATCGAAAAACCCATTAATGCCAGCACCACACAAAACAATTCAGTGGTACACAGTAATGTGAGGAACAGATCAACGTATAACTCTAAACCTACGGACAACACCCATATAGAAGTTTTTAAGAACCTAGTGACGGAAGAAATTAAGCATTTAACCGTAAAGAAAAGAGAAGAACCGAGGATTATTAAGACCGGCATCCAGAAACTTATTAAAAGAAAGGACCTCGTGATAAGGCCTTCAGATAAAGGAGGTGGTATTGTGATTCAAACCACCGAACAATACCAACAATAACCCTATTTTTAAATGGAAAAAAGAGCTTGAACAAGTAGTACTACTGGGCCTCAATAAAGGTATACTTAACAAAAAAGAAGCGAAATATCTGGTTCCAGAAGCCTGCAGAACCCCAATTATCTACGCATTACCGAAAACCCATAAGGATAAAACCGATCCCCCTTTAAGACGGATTTGTTAACGGTATAGAATCAATCACAGCAAGATTAGGTGAATACATCAACAAATATCTTCAACCGGCTGTACAAAGCACTAAGGCCTATCTGCGTGACACGAAACAAATGCTTCAAATACTCAAACAGAGTGGATACTGGTATCGTGTGGATGGCAACAGCAGATGTGTCATCACTTTATACGATCATACCCCACTTTGCAGCATGTGAGGCGATGAAATGGGGTCTCAGAAAATACACCAAACTCCCTTGCTTTCAGAGGAAATTCCTCGTTAAATTGACTTTTACCTTAAACACAGCCATTTCTGGTACTGCAAACAATTTTACCAACAGAAGACAGGAGTAGCTATGGGGGCTAAATTTGCCCCCAGTGTCGCAGGACTTTTTATGTCCCAATGGGAAGAGGAAGTTGTTTTTACGGACCCACCTAAGGAATTACGGCGATTCAAAAGGTATATCGATGATATTTTTATTATTTGGGAAGGTGATCGTGACCTTTTTAATCTCATTTTTCTCTAAATTAAACAATAATACCAAAAATATTGTATTAACGTGGCAGATAGAGGAACACTCTATTCCGTTTCTCGATCTAGAAATTTCACGTATCAACAATCAATTCATTACTAAGACCTTCTTTAAAAACGTTGACCGTAATAGTTACTTACCTCTGCGAAGTTGCCATCACAGAAACTGACTATTTAGCATCCCTAAAGGCCAGATCATGCAACTAAGACGTAATTGCACTCTTGAAAAAGACTTCTATATGCAGGCCAGTCTGATTGGAAAAAGATTCATAAATAAAGGCTAGAGTCAAGAGTTTATAAGAGAAAAAAATCGAAGAAGTAGGACAAATGCAAAGACCAGTATTGCTCGAAGACAAAAGACCAACATGCCAACAGGATCAGGTGTCCCTAGTCTTGAGTACAACTCTCAATATAAGAAGATCGAAAGCATCGTATCGCGACACTGGCATATTTTGAAATCTGATAGAGGGCTCAGAGAGGTGCTACCAGATAAACCTAAATTTATCTACAAAAGGGCACCCACACTAAGAGATCGGTTAGTTAAAAGCGTGATTGATCCTCCAAAGAAACAATTTTCTTTCTTCATAGGAAAGGGATTTTGCCCTTGTAAATGATGTTATGCCTGTACCCGTACTAAACGTCCGAACCAAAAAGTGTTTTCTTTCCAATCAAACAGCAATGGCACTAAATATGATATCAACGAGTTTATTGGGTGCAATTCTGAGGGAGCGGTCTATGTGTTGGAGTGCAGTTGTGGCCTCCAATACATTGGCCGCACTAAGAGGCTTTTGAGAATTTGTATCAAGGAACATGTTCAAAACATTCAAAAGGGGTGTCACGAACGTATGTCCCGTTCCAGAAGGCGTACGCCTAGGCGCATGCGCGAGTCACGGACCGCTCGTACGAACGTGCGCATGCGCGTTCGTTAAGACGCGCTTTTGGCGCCCAATAGACTTTAAAAGATGCTCAGTGACGCTGCCTCCTTGCGGTTTGATCTGCTTCTGTTCCCTGTGTTCCTGATTATACCCATACTCTGTTCCTGTATTCTGACCCGGCTTCCTGACCCTGCTTATGTCTCCAATCCTGACCTCGGCTAGTTTGACCCAGCTCTGTTACCTGCCTGATTGCCTGTTGCCAAGACCCAGCCTGGACTTTGACTACTCTCTGCTTACCGTTTCTGCTGTATTCCTTGATGTGTATGACCCGGCTCGTCTGACTCCGCTTCTGTCTGCAAACCTGCATCTGCTGATCTGCAAACCTGCACCTGCTAACCTGCATCCGCTGCTCTGCAAACCTGCACCTGCTAACCTGCATCCGCTGCTCTGCAAACCTGCACCTGCTAACCTGCATCCGCTGCTCTGCAAACCTGCACCTGCTAACCTGCATCCGCTGCTCTGCAAACCTGCACCTGCTAACCTGCATCCGCTGCTCTGCAAACCTGCATCTGCTGACCGGCATCTACGATCACTTCAGACTGTAAGGACTCAGGCACCCTTACCCCGCTGTGCTCTTACCGCCACTGTTCCCACTCCAGTGGTCTCCGAGCCAGGGTGGTACGGGAGGTCTACCTCCACACGTCAGGCTCACATCCCAGGTACGTTACAAGGGGTATGACAAACACAATGTCTCTAGGCATTTTGATAAATGTCACAATAGAGACCCCAGCCATCTGAGATTTTGGGGTATTGTGCCCTATACCAAACCATGGCGTGGGGGACACAAAGTGAGGATTCTAAGTCAATTCGAGTCCCAATGGATCTTTTCTATGGACACTTTTTCACCCAAAGGGCTTAACATCGAGTTTGACCTGAATTGCTTTCTTAGCAACTATTAATCTTCTGCACACCGGGTCCCACATCCTCTCCTCCTCTAATCCTTTGATCATCTCATATTTTTCTGTCAGTTTTACTTATATACATCTTTTTGCTTTGCCATATTGTTATCACTGTCTATATATATATACTTTAATTTTAGTGTACTTACCTTATGCATTCCCTTCCAGTGAGCCTGTGATATTCCCCGAGCTCCAGTATTTTTTTCATCTTTTTTATATTTCTGCTTATTCCATATATTTTAAACATTTTTATATTATTCATTACTGTTGTCATTTATTGGATGTCTCCTCTCCCGCTGGACTAATCACTAGTCTATTGATTTTATTAATTTTGCAGATTTTTTTACATTCTCGTTTTTATTGTATACCTGCTCCTTTTTATACACAATTTTAGTTTGTTATACGTTTCCCAGTTTATTTTTTCCCAGGACTACATATATTAGTTGGCTGCTATGCACTTTGCGGAGTGTGCGGCTTGCTGCGCCCCTCGGCTGCCTTTTTTATTAAGCATGATTATGACTACCAGCGCCTCTTTTAATACTTTTCTAAGAGTGAGACCTCAACAAAATGGCCAACGGACCTGTCCAGTGCTGGGTTTACCCAGTGCAGTGGCGGGCTTCGGGAAAATGGCCGCCGGGCGTCCATCATTGTAGTGGCGGGCTTTGGATAAATGGCCACCAAACGCCCATTACATAGAGACCATATAAAAGCATAGATACTTCACCCCGTGTTATCCTCTGAAGAAGTCACGTGACGTGACGATACGCGTCAGGATTGGAGCACGGGAACTGTCACAGACTGACGATAGGATACGAGCCCGGCGCTCGTGGATGCTTTTTACTATAGCCTTCTGCTAAATGTAAGTTTACCATGTTGTTTTTACCCTTTTTAACCTAACAAATTGATTTGTATACGGGATTACGCTATGTGCACTCTCTTCCAACACTCCACATATATTCATCCCATTGTGACTAGCATTGAGGAAATGGGGACGGTTTGAAGATACCCTTTTGAGGTATACGAACTCTGCGTTCGTTGGATTGAAGCCCACACTCATTTTACAAAAGTGAGTGCATCCCCCTTCTGTGTCCTGTCCCCTTTTCCACTCTGGCCGCCACGGAGTTATACTATATACTGTCTGCTTATGTTTTTTATATACCATCCTGCACACCCACCACCCGAATCACCTGAATTACTGGATGGGACCCATGCCTGTTGGTAATTTGTATTGGATTACAAGCTGTTGCCTTACAGCAGTAAGGTGAGCTGCTTGCGAGCACAGAGGTGTCCCCACTGAAGACTTTTTTCCCCTTCCCTGTGGCTTGTGGACTTGCCTTTTTGGAACTGATGACTCTTTGTTTGAGCACTTTGTACTACAAGGTGGTGGGACTGTTCACCATTTATTTATTTTCTTGGAGTCACCAATAATAGTTTGCTGAGTTGCCACACATGTGCTAGTATGATACTAGCCCCTTTTGCACTGAGATTGTTTCTTTTGTTTTAGTATTTACACTTTTTATGTGCTAGTATGATTCTAGCCCTCATGCACGTGGACTTTTTTTGATTTAGATCTTTATTTGGTTTACTTTTCTACCTACACTGATTTTGTCACTCATTTTATAGCTTTTTATATGTTTAAGCAATTGTGTTTCTTCAGTTTATTCGTATTTAGTGCTTATGAGTAGGGATGAGCCGAACACCCCCCTGTTCGGTTCGCACCAGAACATGCGAACAGGAAAAAAGTTCGCTCGAACACGCGAACACCGTTAAAGTCTATGGGACACGAACATGAATAATCAAAAGTGCTAATTTTAAAGGCTTATATGCAAGTTATTGTCATAAAAAGTGTTTGGGGACCCGGGTCCTGCCCCAGGGGACATGGATCAATGCAAAAAAAAGTTTTAAAAACGGCCGTTTTTTCAGGAGCAGTGATTTTAATAATGCTTAAAGTCAAACAATAAAAGTGTAATATCCCTTTAAATTTCGTACCTGGGGGGTGTCTATAGTATGCCTGTAAAGGGGCGCATGTTTCCCGTGTTTAGAAGAGCCTGACAGCAAAATGACATTTCGAAGGAAAAAAAGCCATTTAAAACTACCGCGGCTATTGCATTGCAGACAATACACATAGAAGTTCATTGATAAAAACGGCATGGGAATTCCCCACAGGGAAACCCCGAACCAAAATGAAAAAAAAAAAAAATGACGTGGGGTTCCCCCTAAATTCCATACCAGACCCTTCAGGTCTGGTACGGATTTTAAGGGGAACCCCGCGCCAAAAAAAAAAAAAAACGGCGTGGGGTTCCCCCAAAAATCCATACCAGACCCTTATCCGAGCACGCAACCTGGCAGGCCGCAGGAAAAGAGGGGGGGACGAGAGTGCGCCCCCCCCCCCTCCTGAACCATACCAGGCCACATGCCCTCAACATTGGGAGGGTGCTTTGGGGTAGCCCCCCAGAACACCTTGTCCCCATGTTGATGAGGACAAGGGCCTCATCCCCACAACCGTGGCCGGTGGTTGTGGGGGTCTGCGGGCGGGGGGCTTATCGGAATCTGGAAGCCCCCTTTAACAAGGGGACCCCCAGATCCCGGCCCCCCCCTGTGTGAAATGGTAAGGGGGTACTTACCCCTACCATTTCACTAAAAAAGTGTCAAAATAGTTAAAAATGACAAGAGACAGTTTTTGACAATTCCTTTATTTAAATGCTTCTTCTATCTTCCTTCATCTTCTTCTTCTTCTGGTTCTTCTGGCTCTTCTGGTTCTTCCTCCGGCGTTCTTGTCCAGCATCTCCTCCGCGGCGTCTTCTATCTTCTTCTCCTCGGGCCGCTCCGCACCCATGGCATGGGGGGGGAGGCTCCCGCTCTTCTCTTCATCTTCTTCTTCATCCTATTCTCTTCTTCATCTTCTTCATCTTCTTCATCTTCATCTTCTCTTCTTAATTTTCTTCTTCGGGCCGCTCCGCATCCATGCATGGAGGGAGGCTCCCGCTGTGTGACGGCGTCTCCTCGTCTGACGGTTCTTAAATAAAGGGGGGCGGGGCCACCCGGTGACCCCACCCCCCTCTGACGCACGGTGACTTGACGGGACTTCCCTGTGACGTCACGGGGAATGCCACAGGGAAGTCCCGTCATGTCCCGTGCGTCAGAGGGGGGCGGGGTCACCGGGTGGCCCCGCCCCCCGTTATTTAAGAACCGTCAGACGAGGAGACGCCGTCACACAGCGGGAGCCTCCCTCCATACATGGATGCGGAGCGGCCCGCAGAAGAAAATTAAGAAGAGAAGATGAAGATGAAGAAGATGAAGAAGAGAAGAGGATGAAGAAGAAGATGAAGAGAAGAGCGGGAGCCTCCCCCCCCATGCCATGGGTGCGGAGCGGCCCGAGGAAAAGAAGATAGAAGACGCCGCAGAGGAGATGCTGGACGAGAACGCCGGAGGAAGAACCAGAAGAGCCAGAAGAACCAGAAGAAGAAGAAGATGAAGGAAGATAGAAGAAGCATTTAAATAAAGGAATTGTCAAAAACTGTCTCTTGTCATTTTTAACTATTTTGACACTTTTTTAGTGAAATGGTAGGGGTAAGTACCCCCTTACCATTTCACACAGGGGGGGGGCCGGGATCTGGGGGTCCCCTTGTTAAAGGGGGCTTCCAGATTCCGATAAGCGCCCCGCCCGCAGACCCCCACAACCACCGGCCACGGTTGTGGGGATGAGGCCCTTGTCCTCATCAACATGGGGACAAGGTGTTTTGGGGGGCTACCCCAAAGCACCCTCCCAATGTTGAGGGCATGTGGCCTGGTACGGTTCAGGAGGGGGGGGCGTCCCCCCCTCTTTTCCTGCGGCCTGCCAGGTTGCGTGCTCGGATAAGGGTCTGGTATGGATTTTTGGGGGAACCCCACGCCTTTTTTTTTTTTTTGGCGCGGGGTTCCCCTTAAAATCCATACCAGACCTTTAAATTTTGGTTCGGGGTTTCCCTGTGGGGAATTCCCATGCCGTTTTTATCAATGAACTTTTATGTGTATTGTCGGACCGGCAATTCATTAATAGCCGCGAGTAGTTTTAAATGAGTTTTTTCCTTCGAAATGTAATTTTGCTGTCAGACTGTTCTAAACACGGGAAACATGCGCCCCTTTACAGGCATACTATAGACACCCCCCAGGTACGAAATTTAAAGGGATATTACACTTTTATTGTTTGACTTTAAGCATTATTAAAATCACTGCTCCTGAAAAAACGTCCGTTTTTAAAACTTTTTTTTGCATTGATACATGTCCCCTGGGGCAGGACCCGGGTCCCCAAACACTTTTTATGACAATAACTTGCATATAAGCCTTTAAAATTAGCACTTTTGATTTCTCCCATAGACTTTTAAAGGGTGTTCCGCGGCATTCGAATTTGCCGCGAACACCCCAAATTGTTCGGTGTTCGGCGAACTTGCGAACAGCCAATGTTCGAGTCGAACATGAGTTCGACTCGAACTCGAAGCTCATCCCTACTTATGAGACTGCACTTAATTGTATTTCATTATACTTTAATATATTTTTTATAATTTTTTCATCTTCACTCGCCTCTTTATACATTTGAGTTAGCCCCTTCACCTTCCTTTTCCCCCCTTCCCCTTTTGTCACAGCGTGGGATAGAAGTAGGCGCCTGTTCGAATGTGCTGGGTATGCTAGTAACCTGCTATTTTTATCTCCAAATTCAAAAATCCTTTGAGATTGGTATAGTAGTTTTTTTTTCTGCGTTTTTTTTTTTTTTTTCTATTTAAAACGAAATCTAATTGGCGCATACTTTCCCTCCACATCCTATGTGTGTCAGGGTTTGGGTTTTTAATATATTCTACTTCAGACTCTGTGGTTACTTGCTTTGCCTCCCTGACCTTCCACTCCCTGTCTGACTGAAGCTGTTTAATCAATCCTGAAGTGGAACCCCAGAGTGTGGCCTTGAATGCAGCCCAAGTCACCCCCATTGGGACCTCCCTTCTATTTTCTATCCAGAAGTTATTAATTGCCGTTACAGTGGACCTCTTAAAGCACTCCTCCTTGAGCCACAGGGGGGTCAGCCTCTACACCACATATCCCCCGTGGTTTCTCCAGATCAATGGTAAGAAGCATGGGGGAATGGTCCGAGATGGCCCTCGGCAAATATTGAGCATCTACCACCCTCGGCAGTAAGTCCCTAGACACAAAACATAGGTCTATCCTAGAGAGGGTATTGAAAGTAGAGGAAAAACATGAATATTCCTTGGTATCGGGATGTTTCCACCTCCATGCCTCCACTAAATCATAAGGCTTTACACAGGTTTCCAGTGGGGTTCCTCCCACTGTTGCCATCCCATATCTACCTTTGTCCGGGGATAACACTGCATTCAAGTCACCAGCCAAAACAATAGGTCACTCCGCCATCTGTAGCACCTCCGCCATCATCGCCTCCCACACCTTTATTGTAAATGGGGGTGGTATATATACCGCTACAAAGGTGTAAGCTTGATTATTAATGATCAGTACCAGGGCCACATATCTGCCCATAGGGTCTAATTTCACAGTTTTGGTAGTATATAGGAGCGACCTGGATACAAGTACAGACAATCCCCTTGCATAGCTGGAGTATGTAGAATGAAATGCTCTACTTATAAAGGCCCTGTGGAGTGCCAGCATCTTGGAGCCCACTAGGTGTAATTCCTGGAGAAATATGATATGTGGCTTTCGTTTCAAGATATATGTGAATACTAGGGCTCACTTGATCTTGGAATTAAGCCCTCTCACATTCCATGAGAGGAGATTAAGGGACTGCATAGGGGTAAATAAAGATTATATGATTTATAGGATTTTGTTTATGGGGAAGCGATGACGCCAGAGCTCCCCCTCAGGCGGGAGCACCCGACATAAGTAGCCTCCAGCTCTTTCCCCTGGAGGCAGCATATTAATACATACATTCTAGTATATAATATAACCTTATGGCAGAGATTAACAACATTTTTAGATTCAACTGTCTGACACAGTTTTTGGGTACACAGATAGGAACTATGACTAAAGCTCATTCTTAACCAGAGCTTGTAAGAAAATAAGCTTAGGAAAAGCATAACGGAAACAACAAAAAAACAAAACGTTTCTTGGATCCATCACTGGTGATCCTAACTTCCCTTCCCCCCACCCTGCCTGCAGCCCTGAACATCCCACAGACTTTAGCCCCAAACAGCAAACCGCAAATTCTCCCTAAAGGAGGGGTATTCTTCCTGTACCAGCCGGAGAGAAAGATTTATGTGAGAGTTCGCAGAGCATACAAGAGACCGCGTTTCTTGGAAATTATACAACAGTATCCCTGTCTGGCTTAAGTTCAGCAGGATCTTTCAGACCGGCATCATTCAAACTTGAAGATTATTAGTATAGGTGACAAAAGCACACGTTGCAGTAATTAAGTCTGTCCTATTTGCCCGGGAAGCCTCCTGAGATCTTCCGGATAATATCCCCTTCTCGTGATGATGTAGGATCACTAACCTTGTCCCAGGGACTCCAGCCATCGGTTTGCCTCTTTTGGGTGACATAGAATTGTGTCTGCCCCTTGTGCACAACTCTCAGTTTAGCAGGGTAGAGCATACTATATGGCAGGCTTTGTTCCTTCAGACGCTGCTTCACACTCTGAAATGCTGCTCTTTGTTTCTGCGTGGCAGCAGAAAAATCAGGAAAAATGGAGATCTGATTATTGATGTTCATCAGTTCAGGTAGGTTGCGGGCTTTTCTCAGTATGGTTTCTTTATCTCTGAAGTACAGAAAGCACGCCAACATGGGTCTGGGATATCTCCCCAGAGAGAGGGCTCTCAGCGGGACCCTGCGTGCCCTTTCTATAGCGAACAGGTGAGAGAAACTTTCAGCCCCAAATACTTGCTTGAGCCAGGACAACAGGAATTCCTCAGGATTCTTTCCCTCTGTACCTTCCGGGAAGCCTAGGAATCTAAGGTTGTTCCTTCGCAGCTTGTCTTCAATGTCCCCCATTTTGGCCTCCTGGGACTTGTTGTCCACCGTCATGTCTCTTACCTGTATTGGCAAAGTATTAAGGTCATCCTCCACTGTGCTTATCCGTTGTTCGGTTTGTGTAACTCTTTGCCTCACCTTCTTCACATCATCTTTGAGTAAAGCAAAGTCCACCCTGATGGTTTCTATTTGTGTGGAGAGGGCCGCATGGCAGCTCTTGATTGTATCCATAATCTGCAGCAGCGTCAGCTCTCCTCCCTGTGTACCGGAGCCGCTCTCCTCTGAATCTGATATTGGAGAGGGCAGGGGATGTGCTAACGGGTCAGTTGGATCTAACCAGTCACTCTCCCCCTCGGTCCATGCACGATCCGTTGGGACAGGTGAGGCGCATCGCTCCTTTCCCTGCTGGGTGCCATCTTGGGAGTCTGCATGTGCAAACTTTGCCAGCTTCCCCGCGGGCATGGAGTCCACACTCAGGCCAGATTTGATCATATCTAGGTACCCGGTGTGTTCCTCTACCAGTTCTAGTCGGTATGGAGCATAAAGTTTAAGCCTGCAGGTCGTCAGGATATTGATGCGGTCGGAGCTCTAGAGAGAAGCTTCCTCACATACCGGAAGTTGGACACGCCCCCCAAAGAATAGTAATTACATGGCCCTGTTGAACAGGGTCAGAAAAATTGGGCCTTTGGTGGTGGACGGTGTGGTGGTGTTGCCACAACACTGTAAGGCCTCACAGTTACTCTTGGTGGGCGCAGGAATGGGCCCTGCTGTGAAATATTAGATCAAAAATTGTAATGCAGTCGGTTGGCTGCCCTCAAGCTGGCCCCTGGAGGGCATCCTGCCTCGTTGGAGATGTGCGTCCTCCTCTTCCTCCTCCGCCTCCTCCTCCTCTCTCCTATCAGGCACCCATGTAGAGTCAGTGAGCTCATCATCCCCTCCCTCCTCGTCACTGGAGAAAACCTGGCAGTATGCTGCAGCTGGGGGAACATGACTGCCAGTTTGTTGTCCTTCTTGGGCAACCCCTCTCTCTGGGCTCACGTTACTGCCTTCATCAAGCTGGGTACCATCATCGGAGCCTTCAAAATGCTGCGCATCTTCCTGCAGCATGTACCCGACACTGTGATTGAACAGTTCGGGGGACTCCTCCGGTGGGGCTAGGGAAGGAGTAACTGATGATGACCTAGAGTCCAAGGAATAGGCCGCTTTGGCACCTGCTTTGCCAGCAAAGGTAGCCTGGGTGACAGAGGATGAGGACGGCTTGGTCATCCACTCTACCAACTCTTCGGCATGTTGCTTCTTAACACGGCCAGCTGCCGAAAAAAAGGTCAAGCGTGTCCCACGGCCACGTGCTGATGAGGATGCACCGTGTCCATGACCAGCACTGTTGCCTCTAGACACAGAGCCTGCTTGCCCTCTTTTATTGGCCTGTGACTGTCTGTCTCTCCTTGTTGGCCTTCCAGACATACTGTCTTTGATGTATTGGAATAGGTACACAAGGAATGGCGTGCAGTGAGATGTAGCTGCACAAAGCTGGGATGTGTATATATTAGGGATGAGCCGAACACCCCCCAGTTCGGTTCGCACCAGAACCTGTGAACGGACCGAAAATTCTAATTAACATTAGAACCCCATTGACGCCTATGGGACTCGAACGTTCAAAATCAAAAGTGCTCATTTTAAAGGCTAATTTGCATAGTATTGTCCTAAAAAGGGTTTGGGGACCCGGGTCCTGCCCCAGGGGACAAGTTTTAAAACGGCCATTTTTTCGGGAGCAGTGATTTTAATGATGCTTAAAGTAAAAAAAAAAAAATATTCCTTTAAATATCATACCTGGGTGGTGTCTATAGTATGTCTGTAAAGTGGCGTGTGTTTCCCGTGCTTAGAACAGTCCCTGCACAAAATGTCATTTTAAAGCAAAAAAGTCATTTAAAAACTGCTTGCAGCTTTAATGTAATGTCGGGTCCTGGCAATATGGATGAAAATCAGTGAGACAAACGGCATGGGTACCCCCCCGTCCATTACCAGGCCCTTTGGGTCTTGTATGAATATTAAGGGGAACCCCGCACCCAAATTAAAAAAGGAAAGGTGTGGGGCCACCAGGCCCTATATACTCTGAACAGCAGTACACAGGCTGTGCAAACAAGACAGGGACTGTAGGTTTGTTGTTAAGTAGAATCTGTTTGTAATTTTGAACTGGTACATTTTTAACGTGTTTAGCTCCAGCCAAAAAATCTATTTTAAGCTTTTTGGAAAACATAGGGAAGGATTATCACCCCTGTGACATTTGTTTTGCTGTCTTTCCTCCTCTTCAGAAGATTTCACCTCACTTTTTGTCCCAATGACGAATGTTTTTTGAAAATTTGGGTTTTTTTGTGGAACAAGGATTGGAAAGCATCAGTGGAAAGGAGAAATGTTTTTCCCATATTAACTCTTACAGGAGAGAATTTCCCTTCCTATGGGGTAGATTTCATCTCACTTCCTGTTGTCTCCTTCCGTTTGCAAGTAGGAGTCGTTTGTAAGTTGGATGTTTGAAAGTAGGGGCCTGCCCTATATACTCTGCAGAAATGTGGGCCTTAGGTGTTGTTGTGGCCTCAACACTGTAAGCCCTCACAGGGCCCTGCTGTGGAATATTAGATCAAGAATTGTAATTACACGCCCCTGTTGAACAGGGGCTGAAAAATTGGGCCTTAGGCACTGGTGGTGGCGCCCAGAACCAAAAATGTTCTTACAAGCTATCAGCATGATCATTGCGGAAGAGGAAATTTACTCAGCATAACAGGATAGTCACTCAGCATTAGCATAGGCAGTCTTTGAAGGGATCTGAGATTTCAAAATTTATTCGGTTACATCAGCATCAGGTGCTTGGTAGCTGGTGGTGATCCAAGACTGATTCATTTTTATGAAGGTCAGTCGATCGACCAAGTCGGTGGACAGACGCACCCTGTGATCGGTTACAAAGCCTCCAGCAGCACTGAATGTGCGTTCCGAAAGAACGCTGGATGCAGGACAGGCCAGTAGCTCAATTGCATACTGTGCAAGCTCTGGCCAGTGATCCATCCTCAAGACCCAGTAACCCAGAGGATTTTCGGTGGGAAAGGTGTCCAAGTCTGATCTTGCCCCTAGGTATTCCTGCACCATGTAAAACAGACGCTGGCGATGGTTGCTGGAACCGATCATACCTTGGGGCTGCGGACTAAAAAATTGTCTGAACGCATTGGTCAGACAGCCACCTTCTCCACCACTCCTTCTTTGACTGACCGAAGCCTCAGCAACACGTTGTCCAGAAACAGGAGTTTGTAACCTCTCAGTCTCTGGGAACGCTTTGCACAGACCTTTCTGCAAGGCCTCCCGAAGATGTTTCATCCTCTGCTCCCTCTGCGACGGCAAGATAAGGTCCGCAACCTTACCCTTATAACGTGGATTAAGGAGGGTTGCCAGCCAGTATTGTTCCTTCTCCTTGATACCACGAATACGGGGATCCTTTCCTCAGGCTTTGCAGGATCAGGGAGGCCATGCAGCTTAGGTTTGCTGAGACATTCGGTCCAGAGTCCTCTGGGTCACTAAGGACGACATGGTCCGCAGCCACCTCCTCCCAGCCACGTACAAGTCCATGTGTTTCTTGGGACTGTAAATGATCCCTTAAAGACTGCTGCTGATGCTGAGTGCCAGGCTCCACCTCCATACTGACACAATCCTCCTCCTCTTCCTGTGTGATCGACAGGCATGCAGGAACACTGTCCGGATAAAGGGGGCATTGAGAGCTAAGGAAGTCCTCCTCTTCCTGCCTCTGTTCTGCCTCAAGTGCCCTGTCCATTATTCCGCAGCGTGTGCTCCAACAGGTGGACAAGGGGGACAGTGTCACTGATGCATGCACTGTCACTGCTCACCATCCTCATGGCCTCCTCAAATGGTGACAGGACAGTGCATGCATCCCTGATCATGGCCCACTGGCGTAGGGAAAAAAAACCAAGCTCCCCTGACCCTGTCCTGGTGCCATAGTCGCACAGGTACTCATTGATGGCCCTCTGCTGTGTGTGCAGCCGCTGCAGCATGGCCAACGTTAAGTTCCACCTGGTGGGCATGTCACAGATTAGGTGGTTCTTGGGCAGGTTAAACTTTTGGAGGTCTGCCAGCCGAGCACTGGCATTATATGACCGGGAGAAATGCACACAGACTTTCCTGGCCTGCCTCAGGACATCCTGTAAGCCCGGGTACCTGCCCAAGAACCGCTGCACCACCAAGTTAAGGACGTGAGCCAAACAAGGCACATGGGTCATTTGTCCCTGTCGGAGGGTGGAGAGGAGGTTGGTGCCATTGTCGCAAACCACCATTCCTGCCTTAAGTTGGCGTGGCATCAACCACCTCTAAACCTGCCCCTGCAGAGCTGACAGAACCTCTGCCCCAGTGTGGCTCCTGTCCCCCAAGCACACCAGCTCAAGCACCGCATAGCATCTTTTGGCCTGCATACTTGCGTAGCCCCTTGAACGCCTACGGAGCACCGCTGGTTCCGAGGACAAAGCACAGAAGAGGCCATGGAGGAAGAAGAAGAGGAGGGGGTGGAGGAGAGAGTTGTGTCAGAATCATTAGTAGTGGCATTTTGGAGGTGTGGTGGTAGAACAACGTCCAACACTACTGCACCTTGTCCTGCATCCTTCCCAGCTGCCAGCAGAGTCACCCAATGTGCCGTGAAACTTGGGTAACGTCCCTGTCCATGCCTGCTAAACCATGAGTCAGCGGTAATATGCACCTTACCACTGACCGCCCTGTCCAGTGACGCATGGACATTGCCTTCCACATGCCGGTAGAGAGCCGGAATCGCCTTCCGTGAGAAAAAGTGGCGTTTGGGTACCTGCCACTGAGGAACCGCACATTCCACAAACTCACTGAAGGGGGCAGAGTCTATCAACTGAAAAGGTAGCAGTTGAAGTGCTAGCAATTTTGCCAAGCTAGCAACCGCTGGGCATGTGGATGGCTGGGAGCGAACTTCTTTCGGCGGTGCAGCAGCTGGGGCAGGGAAATTTTGCCTGGTACAATCTGACGTCGGTGTACCGAAAGCAGATTGCCCATAAGTACTTGGCTGTGACACACCTAATTCTACACCTTCATTCCTCTCAGTGCAGGTCTCAGAGAGGACTGAAGGTATAGTGGGGTTGGAGATCTCAGCTGATGAGGAGCAAGGAGAGGTCCTCTTTGTTCTTTGGTGTGGGTCTTTAAGGTACGCTTGCCAACTAACTGCATGGCAGGTCAGCATATGTCTGGTCAAGCATGTGGTGCCCAAGCAGGAGATGTTTTGGCCACGTGAGATATGCTTGAGAAATATGTTACAAATAGCAGTGGGGCGATCTGATGCACTCGTCTCAAAAAGGCCCACACCAAAGAGCTTTTGGAATAATGCGCAGAGACAGCAGTGCCCTGCACTTGCGGAGCTTTGGGGTGTGATGCAGTCAGTGTGCTGCCCTTGGGCTGGCCCCCGGAGGGCATCCTG
Organism: Lithobates septentrionalis; assembly: GCA_037952835.1. NCBI lineage: Eukaryota > Metazoa > Chordata > Amphibia > Anura > Ranidae > Lithobates > Lithobates septentrionalis. The sequence continues at coordinate 1,099,098 of JBBDGP010002216.1, read as the reverse complement.
CCTCGTTGGTGATGTTCCTCCTCCTCCTCCTCCTCTCTCCTATCAGGCACCCACGTTGAGTCAGTGACCTCATCATCCCCTCCCTCCTCATCACTGGAGCAAACCTGGCAGTATGCTGCAGGCCACCCCCTCTGTCCGTGCTCACGTTACTGCCTTCCTCTAGCTCAGTATCATCATCATCAGAGCCTTCTAAATGCTGGGCATCCTCCTGGAGCATGTACCCAACACTGTGGTCAAACAGTTCGAGGGACTCCTCAGGAGGACATGGTGGGGCTAGGGAAGGAGTCACTGATGCCATTGAGCTGAGGGAAGAGGCCGCGTTGGCAGCTGCTTTGCCAGACAAAGTACCCTGAACATGGGTGAGAGAGGATGAGGACGGCTTGGTCATCCACTCTACCAAGTCTTTCGCATGTTGCGGCTCAACACGGCCAGCTGACGAAAAAAAGGCCAAGCGTGTCCCAGGGCCACGTGCTGATGAGGATGCACCGTGTCCACGACCAGCACTGCTGCCTCTAGACACAGAGCCTGCTTGCCCTCTTTTATTGGCTTGTGACTGCCTCTCCTTGTTGGCCTTCCAGACATACTAATGGCCTGCAGTGAGATGTAGCTGCACTAAGCTGGGATATATATATATAATGTAGCAATACCCTCTTTAGTGGCTGCTGATTTTATATCGGGCTGTTACCATCACCTTTTTACCTGTGGTTTCACCAATACCAGACTTAGAGTCCACGTTGAGCTTATTATCTAACAATGTAGGCACCAGTCACTTTAGTACTTTTCCAATGCTTTAATGGGAGATAACTGGAAGAAGTAGAAGAAGAGTTGCAGGGAAGTTCAAATACCTTTTCTTGGTGTAGCATTAAGGAATTGAAATCTTGTGGACGAATGTACCTTCAGTCCAGGAATAAATCTTTGCCCGCCCGGATAGGTCTCTCTCACTAACCTAGCAGCCGGAGCGCAGCACGAACAAAAAGTCTCTGCCACAGACTTGAGTAGAATAAAACTGTACGATCCTCTGCCACTGGATGTAGTAGTTTTAGATGAACAGCAACACAGTACCAGAACCTTTAAGCCGACCCGGCAGTACTTGTGCGGTAGATTAGATTAAGATGCATCCTCCAATCGAGTAACCAGGCCCCTCTTAAGACCAGCCTTCCACATGGTCCCTTCCAAGATGGGTCCTCCCCTGGGTCTTCTCAATTGTCCGCCTTCTTCCCGCAGGAACAGCACAGGACCATCCCAGCAGTAGTAGGCCCCAGCCAGGCTTCTGGGCCTACTTGCACGGCTGCAGCAACGTGGCCCTCCGGCCTGGAGGGCCACCAGGTAGAACTCTCCCTCAGCACATGGCGTCTGTCCCATAAATACTCTATCCCAGAATGCATCACAGAGGACCGCCTCTGCCAAGTTGTCTCCGAGAAAGAAGAGCACTCCATACACTTCAGCTTGTTGCTTTTCAACTCCGGTCTGTAGTGACACCGACATCTACAGGCGACGGAGTGGAACTGCACGCAACACAGTCAAAGCTGGAACAGAGGCTAATTTAACAATAGATTAAATCTGAACTATGTACAGAACAGATGACCCACTAAATTTACATATAAGCGGTAGATTAAAAATCTACCAGCGCTACACACACACACACACACACACACACACACACACACACACACACACACATATATATTTTGATACTGCAGCTAGCAAAATCAACTGCCTGCCTGTAGTATGAGAACACCACCAATCTTCTACAGGTAGCTTTAGCTATACACTGTGCAGAGGTCGCACTACACTAACTTGTAGCTTTAGCTGAACACTGTGCAGAGGTCGCACTACACTAATGTGTAAATAATGTAGCTGCCTGCGGTAGTGATAAGATCAGGAAAACACCACCAACCTTCTACAGGTAGCTTTAGCTGAACACTGTGCAGAGGTCGCACTACACTAACTTGTAAATAATGTAGCTGCCTGCAGTAGTGATAGGATCAGGAAAACACCACCAACCTTCTACAGGTAGCTTTAACTGAACACTGTGCAGAGGTCACACTACACTAACTTGTAGCTTTAGCTGAACACTGTGCACTACACTAACTTGTAGCTTTAGCTGAACACTTTGCAGAGGTCGCACTACCCTAACTTTTAGCTTTAGCTGAACACTGTGCACTACACTAACTTGTAGCTTTAGCTGAACACTGTTCAGAGGACGCACTACACTAACTTGTAGCTTTAGCTGAACACTGTGCAGAGGTCGCACTACACTAACTTGTATCTTTAGCTGAACACTGTGCAGAGGACGCACTGCACTAACTGTAAATAGTGTAGCTGCCTGACTGTGGTACTAATAGGATCAGAAGAACACCAGCAATTTTCTTCAGGTAGCTGTACTGTAACAACACTTGCCTGCCTGTCAGTAGGAAGATAACAGGAACGAATCTAGCTAAACTGAATACAGTGTGTGTGTATATATATATATATAACACCTGGGATGCATATATATATATATATATATATATATATATATATATATATATATATATATATACACACAATACACTGTAAGTGCAGCTAATTCACTGACTGTCCTGCCTAATCTATCTAACTTAAATCGCATGACACTGTTTCTCTGTCTCTCAACGCCAGAACACACTACACAGGGCCGCCGTGCAGCCGGCCTTATATAGTGTGAGCGTGTACTAAACCCCCTGAGCCATAATTGGCCAAAGCCACCCTGGCTTTGGCCAATTATAGCTCTCTCTACAGATGGCGCTGTGATTGGCCAAGCATGCGGGTCATAGTGCATGCTTGGCCAATCATCAGCCAGCAATGCACTGCGATGCCACAGTGAATTATGGGCCGTGACGCGCCACACGAATTTGGCGCGAACGGACCATATCGTTCGCAATTCGCCAAACGATCGAACAACCAATGTTCGAGTCGAACATGGGTTCGACTCGAACACAAAGCTCATCCATAGTATATATATACTAATTATACTGCAGCTAGCTGAATCACCTGCCTGCCTGTAGTATTATAAGAAAGAGAACACCAGCAATTGTCTGCAGTTAGCTTTAGTTGCACACTGTGCACAGGATACAGTACACTGACTGATAATACTGCAGCTGCCTGCCTGAGGTATTAGAAAGAGAACACCAGCAATTGTCTGCAGTTAGCTCTAGTTGCACACTGCACAGGATACAGTACACTGAAAAAAAAATACTGCAGCTGCCTGCCTGTAAGTATATTAGGAAGAGAATAACCGGAACGGATCTAGCTAAACAGAATACAGTATATATAACACCTGGGATACATATACAGTCAGGTCCATAAATATTGGGACATTGACACAACTCCAATCTTTTTGGCTCTATACACCACCACAATGGATTTGAAATGAAACGAACAAGATGTGCTTTAACTGCAGACTTTCATTTGAGGGTATTTACATCCAAATCGGGTGAACGGTGTAGGAATTACAACAGTTTGTATATGTGCTTTAAGGGACCAAAAGTAATGGGACAATTGGCTGCTCAGCTGTTCCATGGCCAGGTGTGTGTTATTCCCTCATTATCCCATTTACAAGGAGCAGATAAAAGGTCCAGGGTTCATTTCAAGTGTGCTATTTGCAATCTGTTGCTGTCAACTCTCTACATGAGATCCAAAGAGCTGTCAATATCAGTGAAGCAAGCCATCATTAGGCTGAAAAAACAAAACAAACCCATCAGAGAGATAGCAAAAACATTAGGTGTGGCCAAATCAAATGTTTGGAACATCCTTAAAAAGAAAGAACGCACCGGTGAGCTCAGCAACACCAAAAGACCTGGAAGACCACGAAAAACAACTGGGGTGGATGACCGAAGAATTCTTTCCCTGGTGAAGAAAACGCCCTTCACAACAGTTGGCCAGATCAAGAACACTCTCCCGGAGGTAGGTGTTAGGGATGAGCCGAACACTACCCCAGTTCGGTTCGCACCAGAACTTGCGAACAGACCAAAACTTCGCACGAACGTTAGAACCCCATTGAAGTCTATGGGACTTGAACATTCAAAATCAAAAGTGCTCATTTTAAAGGCTAATTTGCATGGTATTGTCCTAAAAAGGGTTTGGGGACCTGGGTCCTGCCCCAGGGGACATGTATCAATTCAAAAAAAAGTTTTAAAAACGGCCGTTTTTTCGGGAGCAGTGATTTTAATGATGCTTAAAGTGAAACAATAAAAGTGTAATATTCCTTTAAATTTCGTACCTGGGGGGTGTCTATAGTATGCCTGTAAAGGGGCGCATGTTTCCCGTGTTTAGAACAGTCTGACAGCAAAATGACATTTCAACGGAAAAAAAGTCATTTAAAACTACTCGCGGCTGCTAATGAATTGCCGGTCCGACAATACGCATAAGAGTTCATTGATAAAAACTGCATGGGATTTCCCCACAGGGGAACCCCGAACCAAAATTAAAAAAAAACTGGCGTGGGGGTCCCCCTAAATTCCATACCAGGCCCTTCAGGTCTGGTATGGATTTTAAGGGGAACCCCGTGCCAAAATTTAAAAAAAAATTGGCGTGGGGTCCCCCCAAAAATCCATACCAGACCCTTATCCGAGCATGCAACCTGGCAGGCCGGAGGAAAAAAGGTGGGGGATGAGAAAGCGCCCCCCCTCCTAAACTGTACCAGGCCACATGCCCTCAACATTGGGAGGGTGCCACCCGTTGACCCCGCCCCCCTCTGACGCACGAGGACTTGACGGGGACTTCCCTGTGGCATTCTCCGTGACGTCAGAGGGGGTAACCCCACCCCCCTCTGACATTACAGGGAAGTCCCCGTCAAGTCCCTGTGTGTCAGAGGGGGCGGGGTCACCAGGTGGCCCCGCCCTCTGTTATTTAAGAACCGTCAGAAGACGAGAAGTGTCACACAGGGGGAGCCTCCCATCATGGATGCGGAGCGGCCCGAGAAGAAGATGAAGAGAAGACGCCGCGCAGGAAGATGCCGGACGAGAACACCGGAGAAAGAAGCAGAGGATCGGAGGAAGAAGAAGATGGAGGAAGAAACCGAAGGAAGAAAGAAGATAGAAGATGGAAAAAAGAAGACTTTAAAGGAATTGTCAAAAACTGTCTCTTGTCATTTTTAACATTTTTGACAGTTATTTTGTGAAATGGTAGGGGTACTTTTGTACCCCCTTACCATTTCACACAGGGGGAGGGCTGTTGTTAAAGGGGGCTTCCAGATTCCGATAAGCCCCCCCGCCCGCAGACCCCCACAACCACCGGCCAAGGGTTGTGGGGATGAGGCCCTTGTCCTCATCAACATGGGGACAAGGTGCTTTGGGGGGCCGCTACCCCATAGCACCCTCCCAATGTTGAGGGCATGTGGCCTGGTACGGTTCAGGAGGGGGAGGGGCGCTCTCTCGACCCCCCCCTCTTTTCCTGCAGCCTGCCAGGTTGCGTGCTCGGATAAGGGTCTGATATGCATTTTGAGGGGGACCTCTACGTCATTTTTTTAAAATTTTGGTTCGGGGTTCCCCTGTGGGGAAATCCCATGCAGTTTTTATCAATGAACTTTTATGTGTATTGTCGGACCGGCAATTCATTAATAACCGCGAGTAGTTTTAAATGACTTTTTTCCTTTGAAATGTCATTTTGCTGTCAGACTGTTCTAAACACGGGAAACATGCGCCATTTTACAGGCATACTATAGACACCCCCCAGGTACGAAATTTAAAGGAATATTACACTTTTATTGTTTCACTTTTAAGCATTATTAAAATCACTGCTCCCAAAAAAACGTCCGTTTTTAAAACTTTTTTTTTGCATTGATCCATGTCACCTGGAGCAGGACCCAGGTCCCCAAACACTTTGGATGACAATACCATGCATATAAGCCTTTAAAATTAGCACTTTTGATTTCTCTCATAGACTTTTAAAGGGTGTTCCGTGGCTTTCGACTTTGCCGCGAACACCCCAAATTGTTCGCTGTTCGGCGAACTGGCGAACAGCCGATGTTCGACTCAAACTCAAAGCTCATCCCTAGTAGGTGTATGTGTGTCAAAGTCAACAATCAGGAGAAGACTTCACCAGAGTGAATACAGAGGGTTCATAACAAGATGTAAACCATTTTGTGAGCCTAAAAAACAGGAAGGCCAGATTAGAGTTTGCCAAACAACATGTAAAAAAGCCTTCACAGTTCTGGAACAACATCCTATGGACAGATGAGACCAAGATCAGCTTGTACCAGAGTGATGGGAAGAGAAGAATATAGAGAAGGAAAGGAACTGCTCATGATCCAAAGCATACCACCTCATCAGTGAAGCATGGTGGTGGTAGTGTCATGGCGTGGGCATATAGGACTGCCAATGGAACTGGTTCTCTTGTATTTATTGATGATGTGACTGCTGACAAAAGCAGCAGGATGAATTCTGAAGTGTTTCGGCCAATATTATCTGTTCATATTCAGCAAAATGCTTCAGAACTCATTGGACGGCGCTTCACAGTGCAGATGGACAATGACCCGAAGCATACTGCGAAAGCAACCAAAGAGGTTTTTAAGGGAAAGAAGTGGAATGTTATGCAATGGCCAAGTCAATCACCTGACCTGAATCCGATTGAGCATGCATTTCACATGCTGAAGACAAAACTGAAGGGAAAATGCCCCAAGAACAAGCAGGAACTGAAGACAGTTGCAGTAGAGGCCTGGCAGAGCATCACCAGGGATGAAACCCAGCGTCTGGTGATGTCTATGCGTTCCAGACTTCAGGCTGTAATTGACTGCAAAGGATTTGCAACTAAGTAATAAAAAGTGAAAGTTTGATGGATGATTGTTAATCTGTCCCATTACTTTTGGTCCCTTAAAACGTGGGAGGCACATATTAAAACTGTTGTAATTCCTACACCGTTCAGCTGATTTTATGTAAATACCCTCAAATTAAAGCTGAAAGTCTGCAGTTAAAGCACATCTTGTTTGTTTCATTTCAAATCCATTGTGGTGGTGTATAGAGCCAAAAAGATTAGAATTGTGTCGATGTCCCAATATTTATGGACCTGACTGTATATACACAATACAATGACTGCAGCTTGCCTGCTCTATCTAACTCAAATGAAATGACACTGTCTGTCTCTCTCTATCTCTCTATTTCTCAACGCCGGAACACACTACACAGGGCCGACGTGCAGGCGGCCTTATATAGTGTGGGGCGTGTACTAAATCCCCTGAGTCTCTCCGTTCTTACCGCGCTGTGATTGGCCAAAGCATGCGGGTCATAGTGCATGCTTGGCCAATCATCAGCCAGCAATGCACTGCGATGCCGCAGTGAATTATGGGCCGTGACGCGCCACTCGAATTTGGCGCGAACGCCCCATATCATTCGTAATTTGGCGAACGACCGAACACACAATGTTCAAGTCGAACATGGGTTCGACTCGAACATGAAGCTCATCCCTAATCCTTAGCTCTACAGCGAGACTGTCCCTGGAGCCCCTCTGTTCTGTTTATTTAGAGTACTTAACAATAGAACTTGATGGTTTCACAATCGGCCAATCAAGCACAGGCATTCCTTCAAATAGGAGGAGTTACACAAATCTCAACCAATAAACAATGACTAGGAGAGTCTTATGGGCGTGTCTGGGCAGGGGCAGTGTATATGATTTCTCGCCCCCTGTCTCTGTAAGCGATTATCTTCAGCTAGACAAAGGAAGCCGCATGGCTGGTCTTGAAATCATGAACGCTGTCCCCGATCATAACAGTTTAAAGACTCCTGTATTTACCGTTGGCGTGAATCCTTATTCTGCATTGTTCAGAGAACGCATACCCGGATTATACTACCATTCCTGTGGATGGAAGATTATCTGCAGGGGCACGCCATGGTCCCTCCATGTGCTGTTCAGACACACCGAAAGACAAAAGCGCGAATCCCCCCATAACCAATAATGTCTTTGCAGAGCGAACACATCCCCTCCCCCCCTGACGATCGTCTGTGCGAGTGGCGCTTCACGGCCCATAATCTTCGTAATTCGACGAACGGTCGAACGGCCGATGTTTGAGTCGAACTTACGTTCGACTTGAACTTGAAGCTCATCCCTACACAGGAGAGGACCTGTTCTATAATGAATACAGTGACAGGTCAAGTATCATTCAGATGGGTGTAGAGGCATGCTCAATATGGAAGGTCAGCACACTTGAAGCTATTAAAATTGTATTTGTTAAAAATATGTGATGACAACGTGTTTCAGGGAAATGCCTCCCCCTTCTTCAGGCTTCGAAGGTTGGTGTGGTTTGGACTGAGCTGGTTGAACATAAGAGCACTTTTAGGTGCTGTAAAATGACATAGAACCAGCATGTAATTTCTCTGTCATTTTACAGGCACTTAAAGGGTTCCTTTTGTATTTGAACTCTGGTTCCTGATCAGTCCTGACCACACCAACCATCACAGCCAAAGCTTTGGCTCTACTTATCACTTGACGACTGAGTTTCAATAAATATCTTTAATAATAGCCCCAAGTGTGACAACCTTCTGCTACACCCATCTGAATCTATCTTGAGGAGCACCTTTCGGTTGCTACCAGAGAGGCAGCAGCTCAGACCCTAACGAGGCTCACCCACGTCTTACCTTCATCGACCACATTGAAGGACAACATATTCCAGATCATCTCCATGAATACCAGACTGCAGAGTGGTCGAGCGCTGTCACACATACACATTGAGGTCAAGTATCAAACAGCTCTAACATGATGTTATGGGTGGAATATTCTATTGAAGGTTTATGTCTGCCCATTCCATAGTGCCAGTCACTATTCTGTAATTGGAGTGCCCAGTTCTTTGCACCATACTGTCATAACCAAACCTGAACCTAAAACCTGATTATACTCCCTTTTGTGGATAGTTCATCCTAGAGCAGTCAGTCTATTTGCCCTTTCTGCTGTTTTGCTGTAGGAATCTACATAGTGCATGCACTAGACCAGTGGTCTTCAAACTGCTGCCCCGGGGGGCCGGATGTGGCCCTCTGCTTGCCTTTATCTGGCTCTTGGGACACTATTTTACCAAATGACACCAACGATGGAGCACTGTTCCACCTACTGACACCATCAATGAGGCACTATTCTTTTTTATTTTTTATCTTTTCTCCTACCCCCCCACCCCCCTTCCACCCCGTTTTCAGACCCTTCTTTCTCCTCTTCTCTAGGTAATCTTAATTTCACTGTATTTCTTTGTTAATTTTAAACTTTTTCCACTTTTCCCATCTCTTAATGAATCCCTCTCTAGTATCCTCATGGCTCTGTCTTAGGCCCCTTTCACACTGGGGCGGGAGGTGCGTTGGCGGTAAAGTGCCGCTATTATTAGCGGCGCTTTACCGTCGTTTTAGCGGTGGTATTCGGCCGCTAGCGGGGCGGTTTTACCCCCGGTAGCGGCCAAGAAAGGGTTAAAAACCACCGCAAAGCGCCTCTGCAGAGGCGCTTTGCCTGCGGTATAGCCGGGCTGCCCCATTGATTTCACCGCTCCGAAGATGCTGCTAGCAGGACTTTTTCCTGTCCTGCCATTGCACCACTCCAGTGTGAAAGCCCTCGGGCTTTCACACTGGAGACACAGCAGCGGCTGTTTCGGGTCGGTTTACAGGTGCTATTTTTTGCGCAATAGCGCCTGCAAACCGCCCCAGTGTGAAAGGGGTCTTAGAAATTCCATGTTATATATCTCTTCTATTTTATTAAACCACTCTCTAATTTTTGGACTCTCTACTTCCTTCCATTTCCTCGGCATCAAGCTTTTTGCAGCGTTCATCATATGTACAATCATTGAGTTTCTATATTCTTTTGTCGGGATATCTAACCCATGAAATAGACATGTCCATGGTTCCTCAGGTATATCTATATCAGTAATTTCCTTGATATAACTCAGTATTTCCTTCCAGTACGTTCTAATTTTAGGGCACCCCCACCATGTATTGGCCATGGTTCCCGTTTGTTTACAGCCCCGCCAACACTCCGTTGTTTGTCCTATTTGATATTTCCATAGTATTTCTGGGGTTCTTTACCACCGGGTTACGCACTTATAATTCATTTCCACTATTCTTCTCTTCTCATTGATATCAACAATGGGGCACTATTCCTTCCATCAAAACCAATGATGGGGTATTGATGCCTGGGCATTTTCTACTCCCACTGGCCACCGTCCGGCCCCCCTAAAGCCTATAGGACAGTATACTGGCCTTTTGCCTAGAAAGTTTGGAGACCCCTGCACTAGACTACTGGCAGCAGATGTGGCCTTCACACCTGGCTACGGAGTCAGAAATTTACCTCCAGCTCATTGCCTGATCACAGATATTCTTCGACTAAGCTTTGGAATCCAGAGCTGAAATTTGATTACTTGGCTATCAGACTGTATATCCTGCCATTCTGTTGTAATGTTTTCTACTGTTGCCATGAGAGATGATTGAAAGGTCCAACATCCTTGCATCTTTTTGCTGCTGCCTTTCTGGACTTTTGGCAAGCTTCTACCAGATCATCACTTTACATCTGTCCAGCCTGTATCAGAAGTCACAAGAGGAGCCTCTAACTGGGCATTTATCTTGCACCATCCAACAATGGTGTGACCCGGAGGATCCTTTTACTTCACAAAACATACTCAGCATCCATCTCCAATGCAATGTTGGTATGTCCAGTCCCCACACTATAAGCAGAACACCATCACTGTCACCCAGAATTTTACCACTGACATCTTTCTTCGCAAGGTATCAGAAACATTACCTTCAGTATTGTGTTTCCACAGCTTTTCTGGAATTTCTGCTGTACATCAGAGTATTCAGGAGTTCCCTTAGCAACATCCACTTCCATCACAAGAGTCTTACCCATCGGCTTCCAGTGTGACGGCAATCTATTAGAATCCCCCTCTGAAAGATAAAACGTGCAGTCAGGACCCGAAGAGAAACCAGACAAGTAGAACCTTGGTGCACAACCTCGCTGGAAGCATTGACATGGCAGCCAATAAGATGGTTTAGTGTACACTCAGGTCTCTGTTCTCTGGAAGCTGATAAAGCCACCAAATCGTACCAGAGAAGCAGATAGTCCACCTTATCTCAGATATTCTATGCTAAGCTGTCACATTCCCTCCATGTCCCTGCAATGTAGGAATGGGTAACTAGCCATAGACAGGCAAATGTGTCACCAGAAATTAAGGATGATGAGACATCTGGCTGCCATTGAATTTATTGAGCTAATTTTCCTGCTATCTGAGGCAAGGTCCAAGAAATCTAGGCTGGCCTGCATTAACGCCTGTGTGATCAGTAAGATGGCTGCTTGAGAGGAGTCTGCTATGCAAAAAGAAATCCAAGAGAGCTTGGTGTAAGCGGCTGCTGGACATTCATTACATTGAGACCTGATTACTCAACCCCTCAAGGTACCTGTAACTGCTTGCATAGGATCACAGGATCAATTCTTATTGAGAGCCCGCTGCTAAAATATTAGGACCACCAATAACCACTCCTAAAGGGTCTAGTGTCATTGAGAGGATGATACTTATGCTCTTAAAGATACCATTTGTTACTGGGTGGTTGAAACAATAGGGTCACCATTAACTTTAATATTACTGGGAGGCTGCTACTTAAGAAATTATAGCCACCATCCAATACACCATGCAATTTTGTTGCTGAAATAAGATGGCCTGGGTTATTTTAAGTTTAAGAATAAATTGAATGGATGGCCATTGGGAGACATAATGGAGGTCCATTAACTCTACTAATACAACAGTGCCACGTCCTAGAATCAACTGATATAAATCACAACAGGGTTTTAACCCTAGTTCATGGACTTTCTGGGCACACCTCCAACAGGTAAGTAAAATATAAATGACAAATAAAAATTTTCACATTTAAAAAAACAGCTACATTTAAAATCATAGTAACATTGAGCACCAATCGTAAAAGGAGATGGTGGTCCAAAATTAATGAAGGTACAGGCTAATACAGCCTTATAAACTCATACAACATTCAAATGGTAGAGGTTTTCACCATCCCTTCATATAAGGCTCGACATGTTTCACGTATGCCGCCTCCTCAGGAGTGAAAAAAGGTGCAAACATAGAATTGCTACCAGTAGGTAAGTACGATATGCAAGCTGAGGGGAGCAAGTATTACTATAGACCAAAGTGTCCTAGGCATAGCCATCCATCCATAATTCACTAGGTCAAGCAAAGATAAGGAACAAGTAGGTCTGTAATTCTCAATCACTTTAAGGGAGTTGAAATAAAAAATCAGTCCAATGGAAATAATCCAAACCATGAGGACCTTGTGTGGAGAAGTCTGGCCATGTGGGAATCCCACACAAGGTCCTCATGCTTTGGATTATTTCCATTGGACTGATTTGGTATTTCAACTCCCTTAAATTGATTGAGAATTACACACCTACTTGTTACTTATCTTTGCTTGACCTAGTGAATTATGGATGGATGGCTATGCCTAGGACACTTTGGTCTATAGCAGTGGTTCTCAACCCCCCTAGTGCCATGACCCCTTGATAAAAATTTCCCAAGTTGTGGGGACCCCTAACAGTAAAATTATTTTCGTAGCATGGATTGTCAGCACCCAAGGCAAGACAAGTAATTTGTGCCCCTAACCCATGGACATTTAGCGCTCCCCTCATACAGTATTAAAACCCCTTATGGTACATTTTAGGATGTACCACTCCTTCTCTTGGTTCTCCTTTCTTTCCTTTTTATCTCTCTCTATCTTAATTTCTTTATCGTACATCACGGGACACAGAGCACCATAATAATGACTATGTGGGTTATACGCTTACCTTTAGGTGATTGGACACTGGCAACCAATAGTAAGACGGTTCCTCCCATATAACCCCTCCTATACAGGAAGTGCCTCAGTTTTTTTGCCAGTGTCTTGAAGGTGATGGTCATGGCTGTTGAAGCTCTTCAAACTTCTTCAAAGAATGTCCCACTGAGGGCGTTATAATCGGATCCATTCGGATGGCATAACAAAGCTAAAGTGGATGGTAGCCGAACCTCGGTTCAAGAACGAGGTGTTGCCTGTAATGTGTCCTATATAGGCGCTGGATCCTTGTTAAATTGGTATTCCTGGTCTTGCCCAAGGTAAACCAGAAAGGGTGCTTTACAGGTCCAGGGGTGTGGACCCCAACATATGGGAGACCCAGTCCCTGAAGGTCCTTAGAGGCGCTACCCTCTATGATGGGGGAAGATTGGGCCTGGTAAGACAGGCCCTGCTGCTTGGGATGGTGAGTACTCTCTTTGGGATTTTATATACTATGTATGTATTTCCCTTCGTATCTGCTGGTATAAACCTTGAACCTGTGTCTAAGATTACAGAGGCCGGTTTGGCGCGCATTTTTTGATTTCTGTCATATGCGAGGTGCGCATGCGCTCGCGTGCCACATGTCCGCCGCGTGCGCGGCACCGGCATGGTGTGCGCCACTGCTGTGCGCGTCGCAGGTGCGCCGCGTGCGTCCAAACGGCGCATGCGCTGTGCGGTAGGTGTGCCACCGATCGTTGATGCGTGCGCTCACTCTCAAGCTAAGTGTTTAGGCATGGAGCTCCTGGCGTGCACGTGGACAAACACAGAGCGATTATTGGGCACGTGAGTCTGGTGGTCTTGGACACAGTGGTGACAGGTTAAAGGCTGGTATAGTTTGTGGGGAGTACTCCTGTTTTATTCTTCATGTGTAAGCAATGTCTTCCAGAAAACAAGGTATAAGGAACAAGGCAAGCACAGGGGTAAGAGTCCCTCTGCAAAAAGGAGACCAACCCCATGCTGATGCAGCCTCAGTTTCTCCTGAAAGACCTGCGGCATCTGGCCTGGCTGAGCCATTGCACTTGTCAGGCATAGTGGCCACTACCAATGTACCTGCCTCGGCTTATGTTACAAAGGAGGATTTGGCATCTGCCTTAGCGGGCCTTGAGGGCAAAATAGCTGGCATGATTGCCTCTGTAACACAGGGGGGGGAGGAAGCGTAATAGATCTCCCTCCCCTGAGCCTGGGCCAAGTGGAAAGTCACTAGAGCACCAGGATTATTATAGCCAGATGGCTCCAGGTGATCTGGAACCAGAATGGGCAGAGGATTTGGAAGAAGTGGTCATAAAGGACCGAGATGAAGGAGAGGCTGAAGAATCCTCGGGTGAGGACCCTGAAACTGAAGAGCCAATTACAGCCACCCATTCCCAAAAATTGTTTATCCAATCTCTAATGGAGATGGTAAGAATTGGGTTTAAGTGCAGTGCTGGTGCAGCAGTTCAGCCAGCAATCGCAGCTATTGGGATTTGTCAATCCCTAAAGGATCGCTTTAAGAGGCTGGTAAAGAGCATACCTTGCCAGGAGGAATCTGCTGAGGAGTTATCAGAGATCCCTCATGCCTTATGTTTTGCGGTAGACCCATTGAAAGACTCAATCCAACAGATGTCTCGTTTTGCGTTACTGTCAGTTCATATGCTCAGAGTATTGTGGCTAAAGAACTGGTCTGCCGAGACGCCATGTAAAAGACTACTTGCAGCTTTTCCATTTCATGGAGAGTGCCTGTTTGGCGAGGATCTGGATAAATACATCCAAAAGATCTCTGGAGGAAAGAGTGCCCTGCTTCCTATTAAAAAGAAGGGGAAGCAACCCTCTTATAAAATTCCTAATGCCCCAGGACCTGGTGCCTCTTCCCCTAAGTGGTATCGACGGCCTTAGCCGTCTGGGTTTAAAAGACCCCAGGGTCAGAAGAAGCCCTGGACCCAAAAGCCGCCCAAGCCCAAGTCCAAGTCTACCTTGTGAAGGGGCTCCCCAGCTCTCATGGGTGGGGGGCAGGCTTCGGCTCTTTGGGGAGGCCTGGGAAGAACTGGTTCAAGACAGATGGGTCATTTCCACTGTAAAATACGGTTACAGAATAGAGTTCCGGGAGGTCCCCCCAAACCGGTTTCTGTACTCAAGGGTCCCGTCGGATCCAGAGAAAAGAAGATGCCTATTCCTACCTTTACACCATCTGCTGACACAGGGAGTAACTGTAAAGGTTCCGCACGAGGAAAGATTCAAGGGGTTTTACTCAAACCTATTCACCGTGCCGAAACCAAATGGGGAAGTAAGGCCCATTTTGGACCTCAAGGCTCTCAACTTCTTTGTAAACGTCCGATCCTTTCACATGGAGTCGGTTCGTTCAGTAATAAAGTCCCTGAGAAAGGGAGACTATTTAGCGTCCGTAGATATCAAGGACGCGTACCTTCATGTGCCGATCTTCGGTCCACATCAAAGGTTCTTACGCTTCACTGTAGAGGGCAGTCATTTTCAATTTGTGGCACTACCTTTCGGTTTAGCCACGGCCCCCAGGGTCTTCACAAAGATTCTGGCCCCAGTGTTGGCTTCCCTAAGGTCTCAAAGAGTCTCCATAGTAGGATTCCTGGACGATCTGCTTCTAAGGGAATGCTCTCGCCCCATAAAGGTTCAAAACATGTCAAGAACAGTACGGGTTTTACAACGCCTAGGTTGGATGCTAAATATGGACAAGTGAGCTCTTTGTCCGACCCAGGCCTTGGTGTATCTGGGTCTGGTCTTGGACACCGCCCAAGAAAAGGTGTTTCTTCCACCCTTAAAAGTCGCCTCCATAGTGGAACTTGTACAGAAGGTGAAAAAAGAACTAACACCTTCTATTCGGCTGTGCATGAGGTTACTAGGCAAGATGGTGTCATCCTTCAGCGCAGTGCCATATGCACAGTTCCACTCCAGAGTGTTCCAGAACAGTATCCTGAAAGCCTGGGACAAGTCTGCTCGAACCCTGGATCAGCCTATGGTTCTATCTCCACAGGTTCTATGGAACCTCTCTTGGTGGTTAAGAACCAGCAACTTAAAAAAAGGGAAATCTTTCCCACCAGTAGCCTGGAAAGTTGTAACCACGGACGCCAGTCTTCTCAGCCTGGGGAGCAGACCTAGAGGAAGCATCTTTTCAGGGAGTATGGTCCCAGCCAGAAAAGACTCTGCCCATCAATCTACTGGAGATCCGGGCAGCTCGTCCACTGTGGGTGAAACAACAAACGAAGAAACAACGGGAATTCTGGACGTCCAGACTGCGGGGTCTGCCTGTCAGAGTCCAGCCTGACAACTCCACAGTAGTGGCAACCACTACCAGGTGTCGGGCAGCCCAAAGAGAGGTAGATCATATACTGACCTAGGCAGAAAAACATGTGCCGTTTCTGTCGGCAGTGTTTTATTTCAGGGGTGGACAATTGGCAGGCGAATTTCCTAAGTCGCCAAAAATTGTTACCAGGGGAATGGTCCCTGCATCCCAAGGTTTTTCTACAGATCTGCCAATACTGGGGGACCCCAGATGTGGATCTGCTGGCATCCAGATGCAATGCCAAGTTGGACAGGTTTGTATCTAGGAACAAGGATCCGCTTGTTGTCGGGATAGGCGCATTAGTAGTTCCTTGGGATCAGTATTCTCTGATATATGCCTTCCCTCCGATCCAAATTCTGCCGCACTTACTACACATAATACGGGAGGAACGGAGGCCGGTGATCTTGGTGGCCCCAGCGTGGCCCAGGAGATCATGGTACTCGGAGATTGTGAATTTGGCAGTAGGGGACCCGTTCCTTGCCGTCCAGACCTGTTGTCTCAGGGGCCCATATTCCATCCTTCTTTACGGTTGCTGAATTTGATGGCCTGGCTATTGAGACCAGACTATTGAAAGACCGTGGTGTTATGGGTTCAGTCTTGTCCACTTTGATAAACGCTAGAAAGTCAGTTTCTAGAGCTATCTATTATAGAGTCTGGAAGTCATACATTTCTTGGTGTGAGAAAAGGAAATGGAACCCTCGTAGGTATACGATTGGAAGAGTTCTTGCTTTTCTTCAAACAGGAGTAGACTTGCAGCTTGCTTTAGGGACAATTAAGGGACAGATTTCGGCCTTATCGTTTTTTTTCAAAGACCAATTGCATCCCATTCTTTGGTGCGAACCTTTGTCAAGGGAGTAGCACACCTGAGGCCGCCGCTTAAACCACCTTTGTGTCCTTGGGGCCTAAATTTGGTACTGTCAGCCTTACAGAGTCAACCCTTTAAACCTATTAGGCAGGAGGGTGCGCATGCGCGGGACCTCTGGAGCGTCACGCTGACCAAGTGCTCCGCACCGCTCCGGCCCTCCAGAGCTCAGCATAAGTGCTATTTTTAGCGGATCTCGGCAGTAGGACCAGATATCTGTCCCTCTTACATCCGGGCACCAGCCTAAATGTCCGGAACCCAGCCGAAGAAGGACGTTAACCGGCAATTGAACTTTGGCCTAGCTCCCCCGGGGCCTTCCAAGATGGCGGCCGCAACTTCTCTATGCGGAGACACTGTAAAAATACAAGGCCCGGTGTATCCTCCAGCGTTATCCACACCATCCACGGCACAAGTGAGTAACATTATGGGGGCTCAAAGCTACATGGCATCACCTGCGTCCACTGAATCTCTCCTCAGCAGAATGCAGAACGGTAACCCTTATTCTCCCCTTCTTAACTCCCCTGATACCATTGCAGACTCTCCACAGGCGTCCCCCATCACTAATAATCATCCCCCAGAGATGGCACAACTGCTTAACTGCTTCTCTGATATGCTTGCTACAGGGCTAGCACAAAATGCCATGCAAATCACCACATCAATTAAAGCAGATCTCCAGAGTTTAGGGGCAAGAATGGACGCTATTGAACAGGCTGTAGATGATTCCGCAGCACGCACCAACCAACATGCCACCTGTATCCACTCTTTACAGGATCAACTTGAGAATGCTCTGGCCAAAATGGAAGACCTGGAGAATAGAAGCAGACGCTATAACTTTAGAGTGCGAGGTATTCCTGAAGCTAACATGGATATCCCTAACACAGTCAAAGCTCTAATCAAAGAAATTATCCCTGACATCCCAGATGATAAGCTCGAATTGGACAGGGCCCACAGAGTGCTTCAACCCCCCGCCAAGATGGACTCCCCAGGGACATAGTGGTCAAGACACACTTTTACAGGATAAAAGAAGAGGTCATGAAAAGATCCCGCTACAAAGATGACATCACCCTGTTTGGCAATAAAATCCAGATTTTCGCTGATATCTCACCGACCACGATTCAAAAAAGAAGATCACTTAGACCACTCTTATGCCCCGTACACACGGTCGGATTTTCCGATGGACAATGTCCGATCGGAGCGTGTTGTCGGAAATTCCGACCGTGTGTGGGCGCCATCGGACATTTTCCATCGGATTTTCCGACACACAAAGTTGGACAGCAGGAGATAAAATTTTCCGACAACAAAATCCGATCGCGTCAATTCCGACCGTGTGTGGCCTGTTCCGACGCACAAAGTGCCACGCATGCTCAGAAGAAATTCCGACACGGGACAGCTCGTTCTGGTAAACTTAGCGTTCGTAATGGATAAAGCACTTTCGTCACGCTGCAATGTTCAAAATGGTTTAATACAGCGCACTCTCTTCTTCTTTATAATGTGACAAGAATTAAGTCGTTTTGATGCTCATATTCACACACACTTCTCACAAACTTTTTTCGTTACTATTTATCGTGATTCCCTCAATATATTTTGATTTCTCACATCTGACAACATATTTTTTTTTTTTTTTTTTTTTTACTTTAATGTAGAATCTTTTTTTGTGTTTCTCTTTTTATTTTTATTTTTTTTGGTGATTTTGATTTGTACTCCCGAAAATGTTTGTGTGTTTTTTGTGACAAGTTCCCACAACACCATTGATATGTTGTTCTATTTAATCTGTAGGAGGAGATTGTTTGGTGTTGTCCCTTGTTAATTTCACATTGTACTTTAGAAATGTACCTGAATACTCACCAACTGTCCTTTTTGGATGAAAACACACACAGGAGAGTAGAATTTACCTAAAAATATTTTATTAAGGGGTCACAACTATAAACAAAGAGGGAGGCAACGCTGGAGAAACTGCAGAAGTGGGCGAAGCCTTGAACTCCCAGGGCAGACATCAATTATTTAAAAGCAAAATTGGTGGCCTGAGGAGTCCATATCTAAGGGAGGGCAGTCTGGTCCAGAAGTCCCAGAGATCCGGAAAGCAGCAGATGACATCTGTGTCCCCAGGCTGTGGTCATACGAGAGACTGCATCTTCTGTCAGACCAGACTGAACCCAGGGCAATCACTCTTTGGTCTTCCTTTCACGCTTCCTTCCAGCCTTTGGCTGTGGTGGTGGAGTTGTGGCAGCAGGAGGAGGAGGAGGAGGAGGAGGAGGAGGATGGTCCATCTCAATGACATCCGTCTTGGGTGTCAGTTCCCCACTCTCCCCCTTACGAAGGACTTTATAAATCAGGTCCTCAGAAATCTTGCGTTGGCCCTCCTGCATGCCCTGCAATTTGGTGGCAGCCATGCAGGCAAAGGCCTCTTCAGGACTGGGGAAGGCTCTGAGGGACGCCGGAGCCTCCTGGATCAGCCTGTACGCTGAATCCTGCACAGGACTGGGAGTGGCCTTCCTGGCCCTTTTATATGGCAGGCGGAGGGGAGGGACCTGAGACTCAGTCAGGCTGCGACTTGTCCCTGGCTTCTCTTGGCTGACACTTAGCCCCGCCTCCTCCTGGCTGCCACTAATCCCCGCCTCCTCCTGACTGCCACATTCCACAGCCTCCTCCTGGCTGAGGTCTTCCTGTGTATGAAAAAGGGACATAGTTTTAGTATTGTTTTCATCAATCACACACAATTTTCACCTCCTGACTGCTGCAAATTCAATGTTAACAAATATAACAGACTATCCTTCTGAGCCCAGCATTTTGCATTCTTGTCCCAATTTTGGGTGCCCACTACTGTGTATTGATATGTAAAACACTTTTAAGCAGCAATTAGTGATCAATAATAACATCTAGTAAACATCATTTATTTATTGCCCAGAAATCTGTAGAAGAA
Source organism: Lithobates septentrionalis (assembly GCA_037952835.1). Lineage (NCBI taxonomy): Eukaryota > Metazoa > Chordata > Amphibia > Anura > Ranidae > Lithobates > Lithobates septentrionalis. The sequence continues at coordinate 1,079,239 of JBBDGP010002216.1, read as the reverse complement.
TGCTATACCTGACTCCAGCTGGGCTCCTCCACTTCTTCCTGGCTGGAAGGCCCAGGTTGGACATCGGAAGCCTCAGCTGGGGTGGAAGGAAGCGTGGAAGGAAGAGTAGAGAGGGATTCCCTGACCTCAGTGTGGTCTGACAGAAACCGCAGTCTCTCATAGTACCACAGCCTGGGGACATAAACGTCATCTGCTGCAGCTCCGGACCTCTGGGAATCTGTGACCTTCTTGTGCTCCCTAAGATATGTGCTCCTCAGGCCACCAATTTTAGCTTTTAAATAAGGGATGGTTGCTGTGGGGACCACCGGCTTCACCAACTCCAGCAGTTTCTCCAGCGCTGCCTGCCTCTTCTGTTTGTGGTTGTAATGGGGATGTCTGACCTGCCACAGACAGGGCAGCTCCCTGTACTGGTCTATGAACAGGGGAAGGAAGTTGTGGTCGTTGAACCCATCCATTTTCTCTGCAAGACACAACACAAGACAAACCCTAATGTCAGGCCAAACTCTCCTAATCTTGTTACAATATAGGCTTCAATTTCGAAGCAGTATAGGCCCAAGTTTAGATCCTACCTTCGTTAGCACGATCGGCGTCTCCGATGCTCCTTCCTCCGCTCACAGATCGTACGTAAGACGCGCGCGTTACGATTTATACACACTGCGCATGCGTATAACTCCGCCCGCCCCTGATGTTCTTTCTATTCTATTCCCCGCCCCTTTTTGTTCGGCGCAGTGGAGGAAGAGCACATGGCGGATAGACAGCAGGATCGTGCTAATTACCGCAACGAGGAGGAGGAGGAAAGGCCGGAGCCTGAAACGTCCCGATCCAGAAGGAGATTAAAGGACTCAAATATGTCCTTTGGGGAGATGTTGGAAATGGTGGACATCCTGAAGAAGGCCGACTATGATGGAAAGTATGGGCCTTACCCCAACCACAATGTCCGAAAGGCCAAGATCATGGCGAAAGTGGTCAGGAGTCTGCACCGGAAATTCGGGGTGCAACGATCGAAAGATCAGCTCAGGAAGCGGTGGTCGGACCTGAAATTACGAGAACATGAGCAGTACAGAAAGATAGAGTGCTGCAAAAAAGTAAGTAGTTGTGCTGTGTTCCTATTGTTCTTGTGTTTATTACGTTCATGCTGCTCCATGTGCTTTTAGGAACTGTTGTACAGTTTAAAATGGCAACTTTCATGTTCATGGGCACATTATTCATTCGGATCACACATTTTTTTTTCGGACTATAAAATACCATTGTTTAGCCCATATGCATTTGGCCACCATTTTGAGGCCCTATACTTGTCTTCAAAGAATTTGGTTGTGTAGATGGCTTTGTTACTAGAATGAAATGCAAACTAGATTGTGTGTAAGGAGAGGAAACTGAGCAGCTGTTTTCACATCTGGACACTGGAGCACTAGTGTGGGACCCCAGAACACCCTTTTTATTAGGGGGACCCACACAGGTGCTCCAGTGTATACTATAGGGGGGTCTCCATCTGTGAAGCTTGTACCAAACAGGTAAAGTATTGCAGCTTGACAAAGGGCAATAAAAAAGCTACATCTTGGAACTCTGCTAAAATAGACAATTGTACCCCACTTCCAAGCAATGTTTCATCTTTAGAGTTCTGCCATCAAATATCTGTGTGCTAATTATACCATTTTTGTTTTACATAGGGGAGAAAAGACTCGGAGGACACCCCTCATCCGAGGAGACCAGAGCCCCCTCCCCCCTCTGGAAGAAGGGGAAATCCCCCCAACACAAGAAGAGCAGGAGGAAGAAGACGTGGTGGAACTAGTCACCACAACAGGTGAGTGTCTGCGACCACAGGCTCAGATAAGAGATGGGTGGCGGCATTTTTTGTAGACCTAATTTATTTTGGGTTTCCTTTTTTTTTAGGTGATCGTGAGGTTGTGGATGAAGATCCTTTCACATCCGAAAGTGCCCAGATCCTGATCGGGGAGATCATGGGGTGTAATTTACAATTGGAAAACATCAAGCAAAACATCAATGATGTTATTCCAAAATATAAAAACATCATTGATGTTTTGGGGCGAGTTTAAAGCCCCTCAAAATCACTTTCTTCTTTTGTGTGCTACAATGTGCGAAATGTTTTTGTGATTTTTCCCAAAGCCAAATTTGGAGGATGCACACAGTGTGTCAACATGTGCTATCTGCCATCACGGGAGATCAATGGACGCGTTTTGGGGGTGCAACCCCTTCCTCAATAATAAAGTAGCGGTGAGGAAGGGGTTTCTCCCCCAAAACACGTCCCTTGATCCCCCGTGATGGCAGATAGCACATGTTGACATTGTGAAATTTGTGTGCATCTTCCAAATTTGGCTTTTCCAGGGGTGATTTCCCCCCATCTGAACGCAATATCAAACACAGTTCCTAAATACTCATGTCTGATATTGCCTTCAAGTTCTACCAAATGTGAACTTTGTAAGATCAAGATTTGGGTCTTTCTTGTGGGTTTTACACAGGCCTGTTTTCTATAAAATGCACATTTTGATTTTGGATAATGACACCACAAAAATTGTTATACAACAAACATGTTGGTTTGTGTGAAAAACCTTTGGTAAATGCACATGTGATTGTGCAGGTATTAAAAAGATTGTTCATCAAGAATGTGTGGATTATTGTCTCAACGCTACAACACTTTTGGGGTGATGTAATTGTTGTTTTATGAGAAAATGGGGGTAATTTCCTAAGGGCAAATCCACTTTGCACTACAAGTGCAGTTTCAGTGCAGTTGCAAGTGCACTTGTAGTGAAAAGTGTCTTTGCATTTAGTAAATAACAGCCAACAGTGCTTTGTAAGGTTACACAATCACGACATTTTCTGGACTCCACACATTTCTGTCAGGGTCAGCTAAAACAAACACAAGCAGTAAATGTCCACAAAGAAGAGCCTGGGGGGAGATGCCTGTCGAGAACTTGAGGTCCTGCAGGCTTCTCCCTGTCGCCAAATACCGCAGGGTAGCGACCAACCTCTGCTCCGGAGTGATGGCTTGCCTCATGCAGGTATCCTGCCTGCTGATATAGGGGGTCAGCGAAGCCAACAAACGGTGAAATACGGGGTCAGTCATCCTGAGAAAATTCCTGAAATCACCAGGATTATTCTCACGGATCTCACGGAGCAAAGGCATATGAGAGAACTGGTCATGCTGAAGCAACCAATTCTTGGTCCATGAACTCCTCCTCGCCCTGTTCATGGACTGGACTTGTGTCAAGGTCAGGACCCCAACACCAAGCCCCCGCACAGCACGAACTGTACGAGGAGTACGCATACGAAACATGGCTAGAAAACGGTCGGCTGCTCAGAACGAAGTAACAGAACGCACTGAAGAACAGCAAGGCCTGTGAAGAGCGACCTGAAAAACAGCAACGAGCGGACAAGATCGCACAGAAAACTCCGATACGAACTGACTGCACGCACTGAAGAGCAGATACAAACCCACAAGCACAAACTGAACGGCAGAAAACGATCTGAAAGCCACGAGTCTGAAAAAGCGCGAATGGTCTCTCACCAAACTTTTACTAACACGAGATTAGCAAAAGGAGCCCAAAGGGTGCCTCGCTTGGTTCTGAACTGGCCTTTTCTAGTCTCGTCGTACGTGCTTGACGTCACCGCGTTCTTGGCGATCGGAAATTCCGACAACTTCCGACCGTGTGTAGGCAAAACAAGTTTGAGCCAACATCCGTCGGAAAAAATCCGAGGATTTTGTTGTCGGAATGTCCGAACAAAGTCCGACCGTGTGTACGGGGCATTAGAAGTGCTCTCACAGAAAATGATCAAATATAGATGGACATTTCCTTTCCGGCTGCAATTCAACTACAAAGAGAAATCCTACGGTTTCTCGAATTTCCAAATGGGCGAGCAATTACTTCTCCGCCTTGGGCTAATATCTCAAGATATACCCCCACACAACATAGAAAATCGACCAGCTTCGTATAAAAGGCCCCCTCCAAGCAGCCCCCTTACTCCACTGTGGGTGAAACAACAAACGAAGAAACAACGGGAATCCATGCCCCCCAGATGAACTCTGTTAACATTTTCTCATGTGGCTTAAATCACCCTGCTGTGAATGTGTAGAGGCTTCTCCTACACACCCCTGGTCTTTTTCAAGACCTACTCTCCTTTATTTGTTTTTGGCCAATCTCTTCTGTCGCACTGGAAGCAGAATATCCCTTTATCATAGGAGGACTGCCAAAGACTTAATAATTTTTTCCTTTTAGGTCTCAGGCTGAAGGCTTAACTTGGGACACCTCAACCCCCCATAAGACTCACCCCTCCTCATCTCCCGTATCCCCCCCCATCCTTCACAATTCCCCCGCCCTTCCCCGCCCCCCCTTACTGTGTTATTATTGCATAACAGATTTATCCAACATGATATGACGCCGGTCATTTTCTTGTTTGCATTGTATATGGCTGGTTCTTGTTTTTCTTTTTCCAGTTTACAAAGGCGAGTTTGCCCTTTTATTTAGAGATAGTAATTGGAAAACATTCAAGGTCGCTCTTGCTAAGGTAATATTAGCTCCTGCTATAGGGAGAATTCTCCCTTAGCTTTTTTTCTTTTTTTTTTCTCTTTTTCATTTTTTCTAACAAATGCTCTGCGGCTGGAGCGGTTCCACATGCCACTCCACCTATTGTAACCGAGAGGAAATTTGACCCCTTGGTCACAATAGACGTGCAACCCTATTTTGGGCTGTCAATATTTTACTGAACCCTTTATATTTAGGGGCTCAGTGCAGATTTCTGACCTTGCAATTAAAGGATCCAGGGTTTTTTTTTACACACTGGACTCCTTCTTTTTCAGTTGTTTCTATTCTTTTCTCTCTTCATTCTCTGCTCTGCTCTTTTCCCCACCCTTTCTTCCTCCCACCCAGGTGCCTTCGAGGAGAGCTGACCAGGCTCGATATCCGAAATTTCGCAGCCGAGATCATGATCCCAGGACAGATGGTCCCCCAACCCTAGAATGGATAAGAGCTTGTATCTTATTGACGGACGCCCCACACAATGTCCATGGCTAATGAACCTTCCCCACAGTCATCTCTTAAAATAGCGACCCACAACGCTCAGGGACTTAACTCCCCAGTAAAAAGGCGCAAAGCCTTCCATAGCTACCACTCCAGAGGGTTAGACGTCATACTCATCCAAGAAACCCACTTTCCGAAATCTTTCAACCCATCTTTTCTACACCGTAACTATCCCACCTTTTATTTGGCCAATGCAGATGACAAAAAAAGAGGAGTAGCGGTACTCATTTCCAAACGCACACCATTTTCTTTGACCAAAACCATTAAGGATGAGGAGGGAAGATACATACTTGTGAAAGGTCAAGTAAACGGTTCAACTCTCTCCATTGTATCATACTATGCTCCTAATAAGGGACAGGCTTCTTTCTTCTTATCTATGCTCACCTCGCTCTCCCCCCATCTGGAGGGCAAGGTGATCATGGGAGGGGACTCAAATATTGCCTTCGATCATATGCTTGACAAATCAAAAAAAAGCCACTCGAAGCTCAAAAGGCCCCCCAATCAGAGCCTTCGTATTGCTCAACTTCTGCACTCATTGGGTTTGATTGATGTATGGAGAGAGTTAAACCCTAGTGCCAAAGACTATACTCACTTCTCGGCCCCCCACAGAACATACGCACGTATAGATCATATTTTTATACACACCATTGACATACACCTAGCATCCCGAGCAGTAATTAGTGATGTCCCCTGGTCTGACCATTCATTGGTCTCCACCAAGCTCTGTGGGTTCCTACACACACGAAGACCCCCACAATGGCGCCTCAATGAAGCTCTCCTCTCCAACCCTGTACACTGCACCATGATAGAAAAAAACATTTTAGAATACTTCCGCTTTAATGACACACCAGAGATTTCTCCAGGCTCTTTATGGGGAGCACATAAAACGTAATAGGGGGTAACCTTATACAACTGGCATCACAACTAAAACGAGAAAAACAAATTGACATCAAAAGGTTGCAAAAAGAGTTCCAATTTAACTGTAAACAGCACAAGCAACACCCCACCTCCGTGTCTCTGGCTATAATGGATGCTTCTAGGATTGCTTTAAACACTGCCCTCACATCTACGGCAGAAAAACACCTCAAATGGGTTAGTGGAAGATTTTATCTTAATGCTGACAAGTTTGGCCCCCAACTCGCCTCAAAACTTTCTCCCAGACATAGATACCAAGCCCTACCCAAAATTCGGGTTCCCTAACACAAAACCCCAAGACAATACTAGAAAAATTCCACTCATTTTATTCCAAGCTATATTCCTATCCTAGTCAGGATAATGTCCAGAAACTCAACGAATTTTTCGATAGTATCCCCCTCCCCAAAATATCTGAATCTCATCGCTCCCTAATGGAAGCCCCTATTTCTATAGAGGAGGTTATGGAAGTTATAAAAGAAACTAGAACAGGCTCAGCCCCAGGCCCAGACGGGTTCTCGTCATTGTATTACAAAAAGTTTGGAGCTACTCTAGCTCCTTATCTGGTCCGGCTCTTTAATTCCCTTAACAAAGAATCACCTTTAGATCCAGCGACAAACCTAGCCTACATCTCAGTCATACCCAAACCGGGAAAAGATCAGAGCTTGGTCAGCAATTACAGATCTATATCCCTCATGAACAACGACCTGAAAATAATGACCAAAATCCTCTCCAACAGACTAGGCTCCTTTATAGGAGCATACGTTCATAGGGATCAAGTGGGTTTTATACCGGGGAGGCAGGGTCCGGACCAGATAAGGAGAGCAATAGATGTCATATCTATACTGCAGTCAAAATGGGATGGTAATCCACCCCAAGAAGGCTACCTCTTATCTATAGACCTCCAAAAAGCTTTTGACTCCATTACATGGCCTTACCTATTCGGAACTTTAGAGCGATGGGGTTTCGGTTCCCATTTCATAAATCTCCTTGCAGCTCTCTATTCCCAACCCAGAGCCCAGATTAGGATCCAGGGCCATTTATCTGAATCCTTCCCCATAACCAAAGGGACTAGACAAGGATGCCCTTTATCACCCTTGCTCTTTGCCATTGGCATAGAAAATTTAGCTATTGCAATAAGGAATCACCCGGACATACATGGTGTTAATTGTGGCCAGTCAACACACAAATGTGCCTTATTCGCGGACAATGTCCTACTCTTCATCACCTCCCCCCTCGTCTCTACCCCCAATATCTTCTCCCTTCTTAATAAATTTGGACAGATCTCGGGATTACAAGTGAATATGGCCAAATCCATAGCACTTAACATATCCACCCCATCACGCATTTTGGAAAGCCTAAAGGAACACTTCCCCTTTGTATGGAGCTCAACTTCCATCACATATTTAGGTATTCAGTTAACCCCCCTAATAGAGCAATTATACCGCTTTAACTACCCTCCCATGTTCATAAAACTTAATTCTGATCTTGATCAATGGTCACTACACAAATTGTCTTGGTTGGGAAGGTTGAACGCGGTTAAAATGACACTATTACCACGGATCCTATATCTGTTCCGCTCCCTTCCCATTCCTGTCCCCAAATTTCATATCTCCAAGTTACAATCCTCGATCATCCAATTTATTTGGAATAAATCAAATCACAGGCTCCCTAAAAAAACACTTTTTAGACCAAGGAAAAAAGGAGGTCTTGGATTGCCCAATCTCTGGTGGTACTACCAGGCAGCACACCTTAGCCAGATTTCAGCCATTTACTACAGAGGTCCTAAACCTGAATGGATAGAGATGGAAAGACAAGCTATACCCAAGTTCACTATAGATTACCTTTTATGGCGACCCCATAAAACTAGACCGCCGATCCTCTCCCCCTTCCTCTCACACTCATTCGCATTGTGTGACACCATGCACCAATTACACAATCTAATATCTACATGGAAACCCTTGGCACACATCTTTAATAATCCCCTCTTCCCTCCAGGCACAAACATAAGAGCGTTCCAATGGTGGCTTGATAAGGGACTGTATAGAATAGGTCATTTCTGTAACTCTAGTGGTCCCCTCACTTTGGCACAATGCACATCCAAACTTGAAATGCCCCAATCAGAAAAATTTCGCCTTCACCAACTGAGACATTTCCTACTCTCCACCCTATCCCAGGAATCGCTTCCCCTTCATACCACTCCCTATGAACAGTGGTGTTCCTCAGCCATGGACATGAAAGGGGGAATTTCTCTCATATACTCAGCTTTAGCCGAACCACAAGAGAAAGCTACCTATATGACAACCTGGGAACATGATGTCGGATTTGAATGGGATCTTGACACATGGCTTTACCATGTCCCATCCGCTTTTAATCCTAAATGTCTCTCTTACTGAAGCAGATCTCAAAATCATAACGCGGTGGTATCTAGTCCCCACTAGGTTAGCTAAGTTTTACCCACAATCCTCCCCTACATGTTTTAGGGGATGTGGACACCTGGGTACCCTCTTACATATCTTTTGGGAATGCCCACGTATCAGAGGCTACTGGAACAAAATATTCAATCTAATTCGCAAAGTCACTGACTTGGCGATCCCACAAACACCAACTGTAGCTCTATTGAACCAAATAGTCCCCAAAACTCCTAAATATGACCAAATTCTAATCCACTATATTCTTATAGGAGCCAAAATTACAATAGCCCGGGCATGGAAACTTCCTAAAGTTTCATTCCATTTAGCCAAACAGAAAGTCTCCTGGATTATGTACCAAGAGAAAATTTCTAACATCATTCTTGATAAAACTGAGAAATTTAAATGTATATGGGAACCGTGGGCCCGCCATATGGGAGTGACCCTCTAATCCCTAACTCATTCCTAAATCGGCTAAATAAGTTCCCCTGCTCGGCTGATTGAAACTCTATCACAGCCCTCCTCGAAGCCCTGGCAACCCCCCCCCCCCCCACTCAATCTTCTCACTACTCTCTCTTTCTCACTATATCTCTCTTTTTTCTTATCTTTTATTAGTATGATAAAAAAAAAATTTTGTTTGTTTTTTTCTCCCACCGAATCAAAATGGTGGGTTATGAAGCTGAGGATATAGGAATATACCTATGCCTATTATGAACCTTTGGGTTATTACTTTATATATGTTATTTTTCACCCACTCTTGTCTAAGTTTAAAATCTAGCAGAATAGATACTGGTTCCGAAATTTCGACTCTTAAACAATAGTGTCATTTTCAGGAACTTAATTGTTTGGCATAGCACCAATTTTCATGAACTGTCGGGAAATTACTTCTTAACAGAGAACCGAGGCCCTTGGAGCCCAGACACAGCATGATCCCGTCTCGGGTTGTCTGGTCTCTGGGGCAGTCGGCATTTTATTATGAATACCTAACAGGGTTATGTAGACGTTCTTTTTCATTATTTCTAAATAGAAGTTTCAGATGTCAATAACTATGGTGCAGAGAATTTCATGTTAAATCCATTTACACCTTTTTTTACATGTTCAAAATATTATATCTGCTCTTCTCCCCTGTGTGGGTAAAGAAATGTTGATGTTTAACAAATTGCCTCAATAAACATTTTAAAACTTAAAAAAAAAAAACAAAAAAAAAAAAAACCTATTAGGCATATCCCTTTTGTCCTATTGACCAGGAAATTAGTTTTCTTGGTGGCTAGAAGGGTGTCAGAATTGGTCGCCCTTTCTTGCAAAGAACCTTTTATGATTCTTCATCAGGACAGAGTGGTCATGCCCCCTCGTCCGGATATTCTACCGAAGGTAGTTTCCAAATTTCATTTGAATCAGGAAATCATTTTACCTACTGGTAGCAATTCTATGTTTGCATCTTTTTCACTCCTGAATCCATGTCGCACTGCATATGAAGGGATGGTGAAACCCTCTACTGTTTGAATGTTTGTTGTTTAAATGTTCATTTTCTAAGGCTGTATTAGTCTATACCTCCATTAATTGTGGACCCCCATCTCCTATGAATGGTGCTCAATGCTCCTATGATTTTAAATGTAGCTGTTTTTCTAAATGTGAATTTTATTATGTATCTGTAGAGCTGACAACTTTTGTTTTTAGCCATATATGTGTGTTATACAGTACATAAGTTGTTATAGTGCCATCTTGTGAACAATTGAAAAGGTACAATATGTTTACGTTTCAAGATTAAGTGAAGTGACATGGAAGTGATTGATTGTTCACTTCAGAACTTTAGCTGTGACCCACCCACAATGCTCCTGGACAAGAGGAGAACTGAACTGCGTTGTGGGAGGATATAAAAGGGCTGGGAGCGGCCATCTTAAGTCTCTTGTTCCTGGGACGCGTGGCCTGCCAGAAGGACTCTGTGGGTGTGTGTGTGTTCCACAGGGTTGCGGCCTACCTTGTGAAGGAGCGGAGCAGCTGCAAGGAGCATCATATCACAGTGTGCTGGAGCAGCAGAAGTGATTGTTTCGGAGACCCGCAGAGGAGGTAACCGAGGACTCCTGGTCGTTAGTGAATGGAACAGTGTGACGGCGTGATGGTGCCTCCATACGGACTGAGAACTGCTGAAACTGAGACATCCATCTGCCTGGATCCCGTGTGGTGAGAGGGTTAACACCCGGAAGTTTGTTTAATATTACACACACACTTAGAACTATTACAGAGAGTTGCTGGGACTGATAGTCCCACGGAACAAGTTAAGTTGGAAAACATTACATCTGCATAGACTTAAGTATTCAAGAGCGGATGCTAGATGTTTGTCTTCTTCATATAAGAACACTTAATCAGTCTGCTGGATTATAACTGCCTTAGTGTATTATCTTACACTGTGCAACACCCAAGAGGAACCCCTTGTGGATTACAATTAAATTCTTAGCTAGCGAAGACTGAAGACGCCAAGACTGTCTTTTTCATTGCAGGGCTCTGCATTTAGTTACAAGGAATAGTGACTTTACAGTTTAGAGCAGGGGGAGCTCCCTGGTACAAATATAGATAATTAGGTATATTTGTGTATGTTACCAATTGTCATAACCATTTCTTATACTGTTGTACTACGTTGGTGTGATAGTATAGTCATTGTAATAACTTTTGATATAAATATATTATTTACTCAAAGAAAGAAGTTATTCTTGGTTATTATTGGAGTTTGTGTGCAGTGTTGTTATTTCTCCTGCAGGTGGAGCTACCAGCACCCAGGTAGAGGTAAATATAACTATAAGTATATATTGTGGGTTAAAGTTGATACTCCTATTGTTACAACACTGCACTACAGTTGTGTCAAGGGGATTGAACAATTTAAGAAGGGTGAGGAGCATAGAGGACAGGCCCGCTTTAAACCAGCAGCTCCACCGTGAGTTATTGCTACATGTGGGCTCTCGTCCGGGATCACTGTCACTCTAAAGCAAAGCACCCTCTTAAGAACCCTAGAATGGATCCCCCCACTGTGGCACAGTGGTGTGAAGTGAAAGGCACCCGCTCAGAAGCGAGTGTGGCCATGCAACTCTGGGGAGATATCTGGGAGAAGGAACACATCAACCAAGCGGTAAAAACACTATCCCCAGGACAAAGAGCCAAGGTGGTCGCAGTGAGGCCCGATCATGAGACATTCTGCACCTATGCATTATTGGAGTGGAGGAAGGGAGTTCCGAAAAATTTCAAGGGTGCAAGTGTTGAACTCGCTGACAAGACCAAATTTTATCTGACCCACCCAAGGGAAGAAGGGGAGAATCTTGCCACCTTCTCCCAAATGAGTCCAGCAGAAATCAAGGTTCCATCACAGTCAGCACCGACTGCAATTGAGCCAGAACTCATCACAGCCCTGGGAAATTTGGTGTCCTAATGTCAAAAAGGTAATCCAACCTATTCAGGGGCTGGGTACCGAAAACTGGGCATTTTCTCGGGCCAACGGCCTGTACCCAAAGGAGAAGACACCTTTAAAGAATGGTTGGAACAGACCACGCAGGTGATGGATGAGTGGGACATCCCTGAAACACAAAAGAAACAGCGAATTACTGAGAGTCTCAAAGGGCTTGCTTCCATTCAAAATTTAAAACTCAGCAAACAGAACTGTGTAGCCCAAGACTACTTAGATATCCTGCAAGATGTGTTTGGACGTACTGAAAAGGTTTCTGACCTAATTTACCAATTAGAACACACCTATCAGGAAACTGGAGGGAAGTTGTCAGAATATATGAGACGGCTGGACAAAGTCATTCACCAGATATTACTGAAAAAGGGATTAGATCCTTGTAAGGTGGATGAAATTCGAGCCAAACAAGTCTTAAGGGGTGCCCAGCCTTTGGGCATCACCCTCCAGTTAGGAACTTGCCAAGATAGAGGCATATTGAAGTACCCAGATCTAATCTGGATTGTACGGGAAGAAGAAGCTATTCTAGAAAAGAAGAAGGAGAACATTCAAGAACCAAAGCACACTGTTGGAGTCCGAACAGTTAGTGTGGTGGAGGATGATCCCCAGATTGAGCTTCTTAGGACTCAGGTGGCTCAGTTAATGGAAATGATGGCTTTGCTGACCACGAGACCCCCAAATCCGCCCAATGGAGGAACAGAAAAATTGAAGAGAGTATCAGACTCCACCTTCAGAAGCCGATCTGGACTTTGTTTCAACTGTGGAGGGGTTGGACATTTCAGAAACGTGTGCCCAAGTCCGAGGACAGCAGTACAACGTCAAAAGCCGGCGGAAAACTTCAAAGGGCCCCAGTGAAGGAGTCAACTGGGCGCCCTGTAACTGTCGTCAACTCCAACTAAACCCAAGTTCCCAAAGTTTTGAGAGTAAGGGGAGGAATGAAGTCAAGTGAGCGTCCATGGAAACGAGGAGTCAAGATGCGCTCTAGTAGGCAGAAGAAGCCGAACACTCAGGGTGAATTTCCCTGCAACTTAGTGGGACCCTCTCCGATCATCCCAATCCAGATAGAAGGAATCTACGCCAAGGCATTGTTGGATACCGGAGCTTAAGTGACCTTATTATACAAAGATTTCTACATGAAGCATCTCAAGCATCTGCCCCTACAAAAGTTGGAAGAATTGGAGATATGGGGTCTAGGTACCCAGAACTTTTCTTATGAGGGATGTATCCCTATCAAACTCACCTTTGACCCAAGTGTGGCTGGAAAGGCGGAGACTTTCGACACCCTGGCGGTTGTGTGTCCCCGACCCCCTGGGGCCCACAGAAGTTCCCTCATCATCGGAACAAATACTGATCTGGTCAGAAGACTCCTGACACCACTTGTACAGAAAGAAAGTGCCCCGGCCAGGAAGGTACATCCCATGCTGACCCAAGTGTACGAGGACATAGTACATGAGCAGAAGGCCCCACCAGAAGGGGTGGGAAAAGTTTGGCGTTTAGACCGAGGTGAAGAACTACTACAACCGGATGAAGTGGTATGCATGAGGGCCTCTGTCAAGTTGAGCTGGAGACGACCTGGTCCTTTCATTGTCTTGGAGACGGACACTCAGGAAGAGAATGTGGGTCTGGAGATACTTCCAAAAGTGTTATCTACTAAGGCACTTAAGAGAAGCAGGGAGAGAGTCTCAGTCAGTGTTCGGAACATGAAAGCCTTGCCTGGGAAGATACCAGCAAGAATGCTGCTTGGGCAGGCGAATCAAGCTACCCCAGTTTCGCCAAGATATGTAAAAAGGGGCCCCGAAGAGGAGATTCCCATAGAGAATTTCTACCCAAAGAACACCTACCTTACGCCGCCTTGGATGGAGAGGGTCAAAGCCCAGCTCATGAGATGGAAGGAAGTTTTCTCAAAGAGTGAGTTTGATGTGGGGTATGCCAAGAGTGCAGAGCACAAGATCCGGCTGGAAGAAGACAAACCTTTTCGGGAAAGGGTCAGGAGGATCCCATTGGGAGATCTTGAAGACCTCAGAGAACAGCTGGCTGACCTAAAAAGGACTGGGATTATCAAAGAGTCCAGGAGTTCATACGCCTCTCCGATAGTGGTAGTGAGGAAGAAAAATGGGTTACTCTGGCTGTATATCGACTACAGGACTCTGAACCAACGGACCATCCCTGATCAATACACTACCCCTCGTATAGAAGATCCCCTACAGAGCCTGTCAGGGGCCAAGTGGTTCAGTGTATTATATTTGAAGAGTGGTTATTATCAGATCCCCATGAGTCCTGAGGATAAGGAGAAGACTGCTTTCATCACCCCCGTGGGGTTTTATGAATTCAACCGGATGCCATAGGGTCTGTCTGGGGGCCCAGCAGCTTTCCAGTGGCTCATGGAGAAGACAGTAGGCGACATGAACTTGATTGAGGTCTTAGTATACTTAGACTATATCATTGTATTTGGCTGAACTGTTGAAGAGCATGAAGAGCGACTGGAAAAGGTTCTAAAGAGGCTACATGAAGAGGGTTTGAAACTTTCAATGGAAAAATGTCAGTTCTATCAATCTTCAGTGAACTATCTGGGGCACATTGTGTCTGAAGAAGGGATAGCAACTGACCCTGAGAAATTGGAAGCTGTTACCTCTTGGCCAAGGCCCAGGAATGTGACTAAGCTCAGGTCATTCCTGGGATTCTGCTCCTACTACCGGAGGTTTGGGGAGGGGTTCGCAAAGATAACCCACCCACTCACAGAACTACTGAAGAATCAGGAAGAGGCTTATGTGGATTCGGAGAAACCTGAGAAACAAAAAGAAGGACCCTGGAAGAAAAAGGAATCGATCATGGATCAGTGGACTCAGGAATGTGAAGAGACATTCAGTCAATTGAAGAAGAGTCTTACAACTGCTCCAGTGTTAGCTTATGCAAATCCTACCAAGCCCTATGAACTGCATGTGGATGCCAGCCGAGATGGGCTGGGCGGAGTGCTCTATCAGGATCATAATGGACATTTAAGGCCTGTTGCTTATGTGAGCCGGAGCCTGTCCCCTGCTGAGAAGAACTACCCAACTCATAAACTTGAGTTTCTGGCATTGAAGTGGGTTGTGGTAGACAAGCTGAGAGATTATCTGTATGGTGCAGAATTTGTAGTTAAAACAGATAACAACCCCCTCACATACTTACTCACCACCGCAAAATTGGATGCCACAGGCCATAAGTGGTTGGCTGCTCTCTCAACATTCTCCTTCAGCCTGAAATACAGACCGGGAGTGGGCAACAGAGATGCAGATGCGCTGTCAAGAAGACCCCACAGTCCCCTGAGCTCCCAAGAGGATTGGACTCAACTTGCCCCCGAAGGGGTAAGAGCACTTTGTGAAGGAGCAGTAAAGCAGGAGAAAGGTGGATCCAGAGCTGAAGAGATTGGAGTGACTACAGCAGGAGTACCCAGATATTACTGCAATGTCTCCCAGATTGCTGCAGAGGGTTTACCTAAGTTATCAAGGAAAGATCTTAGGAGAGATCAACAAGAAGATCCACTCTGCAGCTTGGTATTGGAAGCTCTGGAGGGTAAACACTCTAATTTACTTTTGAGAAGCGCCCGAAAAGAAGCTCTGCTGTTACATAAAGAGTGGGATCGTTTGCAGTTGTTGCAAGAGGTGGTCTACCGAAGGGGCCCCTCTGAAGACCTGGAGGAGAAGTGGCAACGGTTTCTGCCAGAGAAGCACAGAGAGACAGTGTTAATCGCTCTACATGATTGTCATGGACATTTGGGGTCAGAAAGAACTCTTCAATTGATAATACTAATAATAGATTCTACTGGCCTTACATGAGGAAAGAAGCGGAGAGTTACTGTCACTCCTGCCATAGGTGTATCCAGAGAACGACTCTGCCACAACGGGCAGCTCCAATGGGACATTTATCAAGCCAAGGTCCCATGGATCTAGTTTGCATAGATCTCCTGTGTCTAGAATCTGACTTGAGTGGGCAAGGAAATATTCTGGTAGTCACAGACCATTTTACCAGATATGCTCAAGTTTTCTCCACGAAAGTTCAGAAGGCAGTCACAGTGTCAAAGACATTAGTGGAGAAGTTCTTCGTCCATTATGGCTTACCACAGAGGATCCACTCAGATTAAGGAAGGGACTTTGAGAGTACACTCATCAGGAGATTGCTGGATCTATTGGGAATTCAAAAGTCCAGAACTACACCCTATCATCCGCAAGGAGACCCTCAGCCGGAGAGGTTTAATAGAACTCTTCCTAATATGTTGGGGACACTAACCGCTGAGCAAAAGCCCAACTGGAGTAAGCATATTGCCGCTTTAGTACATGTATATAACAGCCCTAAGAGTGATGACTCTCAGGATATTTACCTTAACGGCTGATGTTTGGGCGAGAGGCTAGGTTACCAGTGGACCTGGCTTTTGGAACTTCTCTGGACCACACCTCAGAGGCTTCTCATCGATGATATACAAATAGGCTGAGGAAGAGTCTGAAGGTTGCTTATGAGAAGGCTCAGACTATGTCAGATAGCAGAGGGAGTAGAAATAAAAGAAACTTTGACCTCAAAGTGGGGGTCCAAGATCTTCAACCCGGTGACCGAGTCCTATTAAGGAATTTGGGTATTTCTGGCAAACACAAGTTGGCGAATCGCTGGAGATCACAGCCATACGTTGTATGTAAACAGCTCCCAGGACTCCCAGTTTTTGAAATCAGGCCAGAAGGAAGTGCTGGACCGACTAAGACTTGACATCGGAATCACCTTTTGCCCCTTACTGATGCAGTCAGGATAATCCCCGAGTAGGAGTTATCATCTACATCAGAAGTTGCACAACGGCCTGTAACTAGGTCCCAGTCTGGGGCTTTGACAACTGAAGACAGTGAGGAGAGAGATGGTTGTGGTCATCTAATATACCCGAAGCTGAAGCGAGTGTTTCATCACCAACAACAAAAGAGGGAATAGAGGACACACCAAAAGAACAAAGAGGAAAGAGGAACATTCGCCCACCCAAGAGACTAACATACGATACATTGGGCGAGTATTCTGAGATAACAAAGGTTACCAGCAAAAGGAATGTTGATGAGCCTAGTTCCTCCTCAGTCAATCTGGACAATGAGAGCCCTGTTTCACCCCTTGGCACACCTGTATCTGATACTAAAGTAACAGTTGTGGGTACACAGAATAGCTTTCCAACACCTGAGAATTGGTGGGAAGCTCCTCTGTCGGTCCTGTGCACTCGATTAGAGGCTAAGAGTGTAGCAGGAACAAGGTCTTACATATCTTTGGGGACCAAAGATTTAAAGCAGGGGGGTATGTAGCACTGACAACTTTTGTTTTTAGCCATGTATGTGTGTTATACAGTACATAAGTTGTTATAGTGCCATCTTGTGGACAATTGAAAAGGTACAATACGTTTACGTTTCATGATTAAGTGAAGTGACATGGAAGTGATTGATTGTTTACTTCAGAACTTTAGCTATGACCCACCCACAATGCTCCTGGACAAGAGAAGAACTGGGCTGCATTGTGGGAGGATATAAAAGGGCTGGGAGGGGCCATCTTAAGTCTCTTGTTCCTGGGACAGCAGAATACAGCAGAATAGCCAAAGTAGCTGACACACAAACAAACCAAGTCAACTAAATATACAGAAAACTTAATGAAGAAGAAGAATTAATGCTACAGCTGTCTTAGTTTAGGTGACTCTGCCCTGCAGTGCCAACTGTTTTTAGTTGACTTTATATAATACAATGAATGAATTAACATTAAAAGTCATATTACCATGTTTCACAACACGTTGGATCTGAATTTGGTTCCCACCCTTGTCTGTGGCTGTTTCTCCTTGTAAACTGACAGTATATTGGTGTCCTTGGATCTGGATTGTGGTGTGGATCTTGTTGTCACTTTTTGCCTCTTCCAGCTTCAGGTTTGTAATTTTGTCGAAGGGAACCATAGTTCCTCCATTGTCATATCTCCATTCCACCAGTTTCCAGGTGATCTCTGCTGCCCGCTCACTGTTTATGTCTTTTACCCGGTTTATAATCATTTCGATCTCATAAGACACAGGTAGGACGTCCCGGGTGAGGCCCACAATCCGGATGGAGGGGTCGGGTGGTTGGTAAATGACAGAGACCTGAAACCTTTTCTGGAGGTCGGAGATCTTCTGCACCTCGGCTTCTTCTAATTCAGAGATACATTCCTCTGTGATCACCTTCTCTGCCAGCTCATTGTCGATTATCCACAGTAGCCAATCCTTCGTCCTGTCCACACTACTTTTATCTTCGGCACACAAGCTGAACACCACAGGCTCAATGCCGTCCATCAACTGAAAGGCGGTGAGCTTCTGAACTGGCTTTGAGGCTATTGATGGTATAATATATTCTGCAGAGGAAGAAAAGAGACAATGGTGTCACAAACTGCTCTGAAAGTGGAAATATAAATTGTGAACAAATAGTTTATGAACGGGATGTAGACCAGGCTTGGGTAACATGGATTTCAGCTGAGGAACTCTGAGGATGTTCTGTATAAAGTCCATTTGATATTTAATGCTTCGCTGAGTAAAGTAGATTTAATCCCAATCACTGAGAGACCAGACTGTGCCCTTGTGTTTGTTTTAGGTGTGTGTGTGTCAGTGTCTATAATCATTTCCCATATCCCTGTATGTTGTGTTCTTTAAGATGCACATCCAAGAGTCTTTTAAAAATATTCATACTCCCCACTGCCACCACCAGTTGTGGAAGAGAGTTCCACAGCCTTATTGCCCTGACAGTGAAAAAAAACCCTACGCAGTTCAAAGTTAAACCGCCTCTCCTCATTGTATGGTGTGTGTCCTCTTACACTCCCTGAGACAGTGAGACTGAATTGTTCCTACGCTGAGATCATCATTAAGATGTTTGTAAATCTCTATCATATCTCCTCTCAAGCGGCATCTCTCCAGCGAGAATAAATTTATTCCTTTTAGTCGTTCCTCATAATTGAAGTCCTCCAATGCCCTTATTAATTTTGTTGCCCTTCTTTGGACTCGCTCCAGCACATCCCTTTAACATCCCTTGTTGGAAGTTATCAGTTGATTCAAGCTTTGTACTGACTCTGTATTCACTGTATCTTTGTTTTATTATCTTTAAGAAAAAGTCTCCCCATATATATCTTCTCTTCATCCATTCCCTCAGGGGGCAAAGTGCATGTAGTACTTTGTCCCATTTTGGTAGGTGTTGTGTATCCTGATCTAGCATGGTTGACATCACACCCCTCCTCCCCACCTGCTGTTCTACCACACTTCTCTGTAGGAGATGAATAATTACTTATTATTGATTGACAGCACATGTCTTTGCCACCAAGAACTTACCCGAGACCAGTGCATGTACCGTATATACTCGAGTATAAGTCGAGTTTTTCAGCACATTTTTTTGTGCTGAAAGTGCCCCCCTCGACTTATACTCAAGTCAAGCACTTTTCTGCAGCAAAAAATTTCGTTTTCCGAACCGATTTGGGGCCCCGTATCTCAGGGCCACTTGGTGCTAGGAACCCCAAATTTAGTGTGCAAACCCGGTGGAACTGGTACCACAACATATCCTAGCACCAAGTGGCCCCGAGATACGGGGCCCCAAAATAGGTTCGGAAAATGTCATTCTCTGCTGCAGAAAAGTGCTTGACATTTTCTGAACCGATTTTGGGGCCCCGTATCTCAGGGCCACTTGGTGCTAAGAACCCCAGCTTTGGATAGTTTATGGAGCTAGTTCCACTGGGTTTTCACACCAAATTTGGGGTTTCTAGCACTAAGTGGCCCCGAGATACGGGGCCTCAAAGTCGGTCAACTGTGTCCATCTGCAGCAATGTCATTTCGGGACACTTTGGGTTCAGAGACCCCAAATTTTGGCTGCAGCTAGGGGGCATCCAGGGACACTTAACTACTGAGTTTGAAAGTCGGGGGACCTATGGCTGCAAATGGGCACAGTGAGGCTGCAAATGGGCATTGTTGACCCTCTTTTTCCACTTACAGTAGCTGTGCATTTCTCACCCTCGCCTTATAGTCGGGTCAATAAGTTTTTCCCATTTTTGTGTGGTAAATTAGGGCCTCGACTTATACTCGGAACGACTTATACTCGAGTATATACGGTATATGCCTGAAAAACCTCTACACTCTACACAAGGAGCAACAGACCAGACTAGCTCTGAGATAATGACGTCTATGTTCCTGACAAGTGTGCCTGACATGCTCAGTGACATCATTGGAAGCGGAGAGGACACAAGACTGATGATTATGAAATCAGCATAATCATCAGTCTTGCAATCAGCATGCCCAACAGGTACACCCAAGATGCATGGTAGCAGCAGAGGGGGGCAGGAGCAACAGAGTAGACAAGATCAGTGTCAATGACATCAATGTGTTCAACAGTTGTGCCTGGGATGCTCAGTCACAGCAGAGCTCTTCTTGATCTACCAATTAGGAACACAAATCGGGTTTCTGGCAGGGGAGGAGCTGACCGGTAATAATAGCAGAGATAAAGAAGAGATTTATTGCACAATTGTTTAGCATTAAGAGATAAGCATTTCTACAATAATCATCAGACCAGCAGTTTTCATTGCTCATGAGACTCCTTCTTTAAGCCCTGGTGAAAGGGGTGGAGTTACAGCCCCCCAAACCACACTGGCCTTGCAAGCAATTTATCATTTTAATAAATTTGTTTTCAGACATAAATATCAGGCTTTGTCACTTCAGTTGGTCGCTCTTCCAAGACACTGAACTCCATCTACATACAGAAATGTTTCTTCCTCTTTCTTGTTCAGTCGGCCTCCTGAACTCCCACCCCCAACTCACCGAAGATTCTAGTGAAGAGAGATTTGTCTTCAGGCAGGTCAGTCCCCTCTCTCTTCTTCATACTCATGTAGAAATCATTCAGCATAGGTTGCTGGAATAGAACCACTTTCACCGTCTGAAGAGAACGGACCGATTTAGATGTGATGAAGTCTACCAAACCATCGAGGATTGAGTCGGCCACTGTGGAGGCGGATAATCCCCCCGCACCTGTATCAACCAGACAAAATGTTTAACAAAGATATTTACTGACCACAAAATGTAACTTTTACTTCATTAAATGCAAAAGGGTAGAAAACCTGACTTCCAGAGGCTCTGCTGTACAAAGCTGTCATCATATGAGAGATAATGGTCGGAACCCCTCATAATGGGCACAGCGGGTGTACAGACCCGGGAACTCAGCACAGGGATGGTGGGAACCCCTCATAATGGGCACAGCGGGTGTACAGACCCGGGAACTCAGCGCAGGGATGGTGGGAACCCCTCATAATGGGCACAGCGGGTGTACAGACCCGGGAACTCAGCGCAGGGATGGTGGGAACCCCTCATAATGGGCACAGCGGGTGTACAGACCCGGGAACTCAGCACAGGGATGGTGGGAACCCCTCATAATGGGCACAGCGGGTGTACAGACCCGGGAACACAGCACAGGGATGGTGGGAACCCCTCATAATGGGCACAGCGGGTGTACAGACCCGGGAACTCAGCACAGGGATGGTGGGAACCCCTCATAATGGGCCCAGCGTGTGTACAGACCCAGGAACTCAGCACAGGGATGGTGGGAACCCCTCATAATGGGCACAGCGGGTGTACAGACCCGGGAACTCAGCACAGGGATGATAGGAACCCCTCATAATGGGCACAGCGGGTGTACAGACCTGGGAACTCAGCACAGGGATGGTGGGAACCCCTCATAATGGGCACAGCAGGTGTACAGACCCGGGAACTCAGCACAGGGATGGTGGGAACCCCTCATAATGGGCACAGCAGGTGTACAGACCCGGGAACTCAGCACAGGGATGGTGGGAACCCCTCATAATGGGCACAGCGGGTGTACAGACCCGGGAACTCAGCACAGGGATGGTGGGAAACCCTCATAATGGGCACAGCGGGTGTACAGACCCAGGAACTCAGCACAGGGATGGTGGGAACCCCTCATAATGGGCACAGCGGGTGTACAGACCCGGGAACTCAGCACAGGGATAGTGGGAACCCCTCATAATGTGCATAGATGTTCATAATCTACCAAACACTGAAACACAGGTTCAGACTGGACTGAATCCATTACACCCCCGAACCATACCAGGTCACATGCCCTCAACATGCCTGGCTGCATGCACTTTTGAGGGGGACCCCCACATCATTTAAAAAAAAAAATGGTGTGAGATTTCCCTTAAAATCCATACCAGACCTAAGGGTTCACTATAGATTGGGGAGGGATCTATGGTGGTTTTGTTTTAAATTTTGGCGAAATCAATACCAGTACCAAAGGGCCTGGTATGGATTAGGGGGGGACCCCACGCTGTTTGTTTCTCAAGTTTTAATTGCGGTAAATCTTTTATTTACATTCAGCTGTCAGCAAGGAACCTCCCACTGACAGCTGATGACTTATCCGTTGTTAAGGACGCAGCAGCGGACTTGCCGACCCACTCCTTAACAACCAAACTGCTACCGCCAGCACAAAATGCTAAATATAAGCTTTTTTTTTTATCAAGCGTTTTTCTACCGCTTTTTAAAGCTCCTAGTGTGCATGGAGCCTCAGTGTGTCATGGAGACACCCACCACCACTGAATGTCCTATATTTTTTGCACCAAGAGGTATTATTGTACAACACGCTGCTGACAATCCCTGAAGCATGTGAGATGTGTAGAACACCTTCCTGTGCAGTAAAGCTCCCGGACTGAGTCGGGTGCAGCTGAGAGAAAGACTTATTTTCTTCTTGCAAGCCAAACTGTCTGTGATGCATTAACCATACCTGTTCCCAGAGCGGGGAAGGTGACAGAAGAGACCCGACGCTTCTCACACTCATGCAGGACATCCAGGACAACTATCTTGATAGATGCTGGATCTTTTGTTCCTACCACATGGATAATCCATTTACACTGTGTGATGTTTCCAGAATCGGTGATGACGTATCCATTATGAGGTTGGGCACCTGTCAGAGATGGAAACTTTAGCTGGTAATGTATCTATTCCTGCCTAACACTAACTAGCGTTAAACTTGTCCCCTCTCCCCTGCTGCTGACTAAGCTGTGTAAACAAAATGTGTATACTTACCTATGTCTGACCCGTTATTATCTGGTCATGTGATTCCGAGTGTCAGCCAGAGAAAGATGCAGGGGAGAGGAGAGAGCGCTTGACAACAGCTGGAGATTCCAGGAGTGGTGACATCATCCATAGCCTCCTATGGTTCATCCATTGTTGGTGCTCCCTCCTCTCCACTGCAGCCACAATTGACTGACAGAGGAGCCGGATCACATAACCAGACCGTAGTGGGCTGAAAATGAGTAAACACCAAAAAAAGAGACACACATTCCAAGGACCACCTTGGGAAAGGCAAAAAAAAGTAATAAAAAATCAAATGTGTTATCAACAAAAATATACACCTGTGGGTAGGTGCAGCACGGTGCGGCGGCAGTAATGACACAGACTTCGTATTTCAGATAACTCAAAATTGTATTGCGGAAAACCCAGCTGGAGGGTAACGTTGACAGTTCTGTGTAATGCAGAGATGCAGCGGGTAAAGATGCACCAACAGCAGCTGTCTCAGAGCGCGGAATTTGGCCTGGCCCATCTGGTCTCAATGTATGCGGCATGACCTTACTGGCACATGGGGAGCGTCCATCAGCTGTAATAACCCCAATGCTTGAAGACCATTTCTCTCTATATCTTCCCTATGTCTGCCACATTCTGTTGAAGACTAAGGGGATATTTACTAAAACTGGAGAGTGCAAAATCTTGTGCAGCTCTGCATAGAAACCAATCAGCTTCCAGGTTTTATTGCCAAAGCTTCATTGAACAAACTTAGGCCCCTTTCACACATAAGGACCATTCGTCCGTTTTTCATCCACCCGTTGACGGATAAAATAACGGACATCAATGCATTCCTATGGAAAAACAGATGTAAAGGGATGATCATCCATCTACATCCGTTTTCAGCTGCTTCCAGTCAACATCCGTTTTTTTTGAACGGATGAAAGCCCTATTTTTCATCCGTTTACAAAATGGTTTAGATGAATGTAGCCAAGGTCGGCTATTATGTTTATAAATTAGAGACATTTCCTGTGTTGTTAATGTGGGGTTGGCTCCCTCTAGTGTTTGCTGGACTCTACGTGTGAATTTCCTTTCTTCCTGTGTGAGGATGTAGAGCAAAGCATCATGGGACGTGTAGTTCAGAATGCTGAAGTGACTTTGCCAGCAGGACTGATCTGAACTACAAGGAACAGAATGCTGAGGAAACAGAACAGACTGCTGGGATATAAAAAGGGGCTGCCGCGGCCTAGACCGCTCTCTCTGGACGCCGTTTTGGCTCCGCCAGCAGGAGGTCTGTGTGATAGGGGAGTTTGCTGACAATTTGTGGCCTACACAGCGGGGAACTTCATAGCTACACCCAGAGGGATCTCTGGGGACAGCATTGCTTCTTCAGTGCAGTAGACCGGAGGGTGTTCCAGGTCATCCAGCGGAGCTGCAATTCAGGATCCAGTGAGCTGCAGTGTGGCGCGGCGGCCTCCATTATCCACAGCAAAGACACAGAAAGAGAGTTCCGGCTGGAGTCTTCTCATCATCCACACCGTCATCCAACTCATCTTAGATCCAGAGTGGTAAGTGGGCATAGCCCATGTTATAGTTAAGAACACTGCTGTTTGACATCACCCACACAGTCTAGCTGGTGGTACTTGTAGTCCCACAGAAGTTGCATCCTCTGTTATAATGGACACAGCAAGCAGATGTCTATGCTCAGTACACAGTACTGATTTCAGTAGCCACATCAGATGACACCTTTAGGTTCATAAAAGGACGAAGTTATACCACTTCCAGGATAAGTCACAGCTTTGCTGATTACTTCATTTACAACATAAAGAGGCTAGCTGAAGACGCCTGGATTTCAAGGAACACCTCTGCTCACTTTTCTTTTATAATTCTCTCTCCTCATCTGTTTAAATTGCATTGAACTGCTAAAGGGAGCCATTCTATCGATTATAATATTGTTTCTAGTGTTTCCATATTGTGCAGGATTTGCTGGCCTGTTCACTGTATTGAGGTAATGTTTGTGTACATTCACAATTAAGGGACCTTTGTACTGCGGCAACGTGGCTCTGCTGCGCGAATCGCCCTCGTGTTACGTCACTTTATGATTTGGGCACTAGGGGCTCGCCCACAGAGCCAATGTGAGTGCCCGGTGGTCGCGATAACCGCCGGGCTCCAGCGATCGCTCAGGGCACACGGAGAACCGGGATCTGTGTGTGTAAACACACAGATCCCGGTTCTCTGAGGGGAGAACAGACAGATTGTCTGTTCATACAAAGTATGAACAGCGATCTGTCATCTCCCCTGTACAGTCCCCTCCCCCCTTCAGTTAGAACACACACTAGGACACACGTAACCCCTTCACTGCCCCCTAGAGGTTAACCCCATCACTGCCAGTGACATTTTTACACTAATCAATGCATTTTTATAGCACTGATCGCTGTAAAAATGCCAATGGTCCCAAAAATGTGTCAAAATTGTCCAACGTGTCCGCCACAATGTCGCAGTCCCGATAAAAATAGCAGATCACTGCCATTGCTAGTAAAAAAAAAATAATAATAAAAATGCCATAAAACTATTCCCTTTTTTGTAGATGCTATAACTTTTGCGCAAACCAATCAATGTATGTTTATTGCGATTTGCTTATTGCGATTTTTTTTTTTTTTTCTTACCAAAAATATGTAGAAGAATACACAAACTGGGGAAAAAAATTGTTTTTTTTTATACATTTTTGGGGGATATTTATTATAGCAAAAAGTATTGCTTTTTTTCAAAATAGTCACTCTTTTTTTGTTTATAGCGCAAAAAATAAAAACCGCAGAGATGATCAAATACCACCAAAAGAAATCTCTATTTGTGGGAAAAAAAAGGACGTTGATTTTGTTTGGGTGCAACTTCGCACGACCGCGCAATTGTCAGTTAAAGCGACGCAGTGCCGAAAGGCAAAAAGTGCTCTGGTCAGGAAGGGGTAAAATCTTCCGAGGCTGAAGCGGTTAAGGACCAAGCTGATATACATGTATCCTGTGTTTTGATATTACAGCAAACGTATTTGAACTGCTTTTTTATTATTGTGTGAGTCCATAGGCGTGCGCACAGGGTGTGCCGGATGTGCCCAGGCACACCCTAATCACCCCATGCACATTAGTGTTATCGCTCTGTGTAGCAGCAGGAACATGGTAAAGATCTCCCTCTTACCTGCTCTGCCATAAGAAAAGTGTTTATGCTCTTCTCTTTCACTGTGCTGGTAGGGAGATCAATGTGCCGGGTTCATATATATGTAGACACATACACATGCATGTGTGTTTGAGCTTAAGGGTGCACACCCTAATGCATTAGGCTGCGCACACCTATGTGTGAGTCTCTATTTACTATCACAGCTGGTGACATAATGGAACTCAGGGTGTCAGAGGTAAGGGAGGCTTTCGAGGTAATCAGTGGGGTACAGAGTCTATTAGCAGTCCTTACGGGGGGTACCGCTACATGAAAAACGGATGACAACAGATGAAAAATAGATTAAGAAAAGAATGTAAAAAAAAATGTTGTTGACTGAAAAAAAAAACTGATGACAAAAAACATGACTAAACTGATGAAATGAACGGTCCGTATGTGTGTCAGCCCCCGTTCACATTGGGACGATTTGACATGCCGGAGCTTATTGCCGGCAACGACACTGTCCAAATCGGTGTGACACTGACTTTGAAGCGCTGCATCGATCCCTAAAAGTAGTTCCTGCACTACTTTTGCCAACTTCGGGGGGGGGGGGGGGGAGATTTCCATAGACATCTGTGCAGGAACCCGCACAGATGTCTCTCAAATCCCCCCCCCCCCCCCGATGTCAGACTGACATGCCGGTTAGAAATCGTGCGAGTTCAGCTGAACTTGCACGATTTCAAACCCACATTCAGTGTGAACCCAGACAAAGGGGCCTTAGAAGCTGATTGGCTACCATGCACAGATGCATCAGATTCTGAGTGCTCCAGTTTTATTAGCCTCCCCCTTGTCTTTTTTTGTATATGTGCAAAAGCAAGAAATGAAAACAAGGACGGGTCCAGTGCAGAGATTTACCCAGAGCCGCAGCAGATGATACAACAGACGGTCCAGCAGCTTCCAGAATCGCTTTTGAAACTCCTACAAATAAAAATATAAAACACAATGAGGCTGAATTCACAGAGCTTCAACACAAGGTTATGTGTCCTTATTTATGCATGTGACTGTCATTTTCAAATCTTATTGCACTCAAATGAAAATAGCTTTCTGGTATGTTAGCTTCATGAATTGGGTGCTATGTCAACTCCATAGTGAGCTGAGTCCTCCAAAATTCATATTCCCTCATCTACGAGTCTTTCCATCTATAACTCCTACAAAGCCCTTCACAATCTGATGTCTCTATACATTCCCTCACCAGTTTCCAGATACAACCACACATGACCTCCCCCCCTCCTCCAGTCACGTCCTCACTCTCCTCCACCCATAACTTCTCTGGGATCCCCCACCCCGATCACCTCCTTTTACATCATGTGGATGGCCGGGTGCGTCACTTACCTGAGAAGAGATGACACCAGGATGCACTATGGGAGATCAGATCCAAGTGTAGGCATGTGCAGTGCAGTCTGTAGTGTCCACTACAGGTGGCACTTGTATGTAGCAGCAATGTAACTGGAGGAGGAAGTCGGGAGAAACTAGGCTTCGCTATGGTTTCCTTAGTCCCCAGGAGCAGCGCTACGGTTAGATGTGCTGGATCCAGGTCACCCTAGTGGCCATCATAGGTCATGCAGAGTCTTTTTAAGTCCTTGACCTCAGGAACAGCACTAGCATTAGGGATAAGCTCCGAAAGGAATAGAGAGAGTAAGGCCTACGTCTGCCTCTTCAGGAAGCTCCCTTGAACCAGCCAGGCCAAACTCTGTTCCCCTTGACAGATGCTGTGATTAGCTCAGACCCTCATTCTGCTGACTCTGCTCTGCCGGGCTGGCTTGTACTGCTTTACAAGTTCTGCAATACATTGTTTTTGGCAATCCTGTAATCTGTGTGCTTTCTGCCACAGCACCATGCTGCCCCTACCCAACACTTGGTGGCAATTGGCAGGATATGCACTTTTTCACAATGGGTGCTGAAGGAGAAGCAGGGGCCATTATGGCACTGTTAGGAACGGCCTTGGTCCTGGTGCCCAAGTTTAATGGTTTCAACATCTCTTTGTTGGAATGGGAGGAGAGGCTAGAGAGTGCTGTGTGCCTGTATCAGGTTTTCGCCTGACTGATCATGGTGTTAGCCATCAACTCCCTGGAGGATGACGCCCGCAGATAGGTGATGATGCTGCGGGAGAATGCCCGGTCTAGCCTGGAACAAATGGTGCGCCTGGAGTGCCTGTTTGGGGAAATAGTGACAGATCCAGAACTAAAGTGGAGGTTCTTTGTTCGCAGACAACAAGAAGATGAATGCTTCACCCACTTTGAGGTAGCCCTCCATAATCTGTGGAAGCTCCT
This sequence comes from Lithobates septentrionalis, assembly GCA_037952835.1. Lineage (NCBI taxonomy): Eukaryota > Metazoa > Chordata > Amphibia > Anura > Ranidae > Lithobates > Lithobates septentrionalis. The sequence continues at coordinate 1,050,914 of JBBDGP010002216.1, read as the reverse complement.
AGAAAAGAAGGATGTGCATGGCTGTGCTGACATCTCTGCCTCAGACAGACTACTGAGGAACCAGTTTGTGGTTGGAGTGAAGACCGGCCCTGTTAGGAGAGCCCTGCAGGAGTGAATAAAAGTGCAACCTGACCTCTCTTTCAATGATACCATACTGGAGGCGGTGGGGCAGGAACTGGAGGATGTTGAAACAACAGTAGTGGTAACCAAGAGGTATGACCCACTGCCTTTGAGGTAGGAAGCCCTTGACCCATCTCCCTCTTTGACCATGCAGAACCTGGCATTCATGATGCAGGAGGTGTCCACATTGAAGCAAGAGCTGGCACACCTCTCCAAAGGTGAGAATCTGCTATGTAGGAACCGAGATGATGACTGGAAGTGCTAGCAGTGTGGCCACTTTGGACATGTAGCCAGGAATTGCAGCAGGCCTGAATCCAAAAGCAACTGCAGACCACCATTAAACTGGGGGCTGAGGGACGATCCCCGGGACCAGCAATGCAAGGTCCCATCAGACCAGAAGCTATGGTCGCACCAAGTCCAGTAGTCAACACCTTAGTCAATGGACAAGAGCTCCCCTGTTTGATACAGGGACTGAAGTAACTGTCATGGAGTATGAATTCTACTATCAGAGATTTGGGACTAGAGACCAGCCGGATCCCTCCTGGCTGTCCCTAAAAGTGGCCAACAACCTGCCCATCTAAGTGGAAGTTGTCATTAGGGTGAGGATCCAAATGGACCAGATGTTAGAATGGGTAGGGGGTGTGGTGACTCACTGTCCAGTGAGCTTAGAAGTAGCTATTGTCCTGGGCATGAATGTATTGAAGGACTTGGATTTGCCCCTCTTGCTGGCCAAGTTTAAGCACTCACGGGGCTCAAATACACATGCCTGGATCACTATTTATTTACCACAAGCATTTAATTATTTATTTCCTTCTGTGAATTGAGTTTAATGCCTGTTCATGCGGTATTTACCAATCTCTTTCGCGTTTTGCTGTAAATATGCAGTATTTAAGGAAAATGTGTCTGGACACCCACACTGCATGCAATCTGGTTCTGTGAATGGAGCCCCGTGTCCTAACTGAACTGCTGCTACGACCAGGGGACTGGGTGTTGGTGAGAAACCCAAAATATGAAAGAGGTAGCAAGCTGAAGCCCAAGTGGGAGCACACCCTCTCCTGGGTGAAGAAGAAACCTTTTCCCTCGACCCAGGTGTACGATGTGGTCTCAGAGGGCCCTAAACCTGTCAAAAAGAGGCTCCACCACAAACTTTTGAGGCAATGCGTCTTAAGTGGGGATTGCTTTACCAAGCCTGCCAGAGACCGAGAGGAACGGAGCTCCATAGATTTTCCACCAGTGCAAGAAGTCTCCTTTGAGTGATATCTGCCACCCCTCGAACTAAAACCTCCATCCCCATGAATTATGTAGATGCTAGCCTCAGTTACGTGCCTGTGGACAGTCCAGGGGCCTCACAACAGGCTGCCAGCCCTGCTGAGTCCATGGACTCTACCAAGAAATCAGCCCCTAGCCCAGATGCAGGGGATGCTGCTGACACTGTTGACCCCTCCGCTACCTAAGGCTTTAGAGTTTCCAGTGGAAAATTAGGACTCTGAGGGTGGCCCCACAGAGGACAGTGAGGTGGAGGACCCACTTCACAATGTACAGGACTTAAAGCGGAGTTTCACACAAAAATGGAACTTCCGCTTTTCGGAACCCTCTCCCCCTCCGGTATCACATTTGGCACCTTTCAGGGGGAAGGGGGGTGCAGATACCTGTCTAAGACAGGTATTTGCACCCACTTCCAGCATAGACTCCCACGGGAGTCTATGCCTCTTCCTGTCCCTCTGCGCTGTCTCCTGGGAAACACACAGCTCCCAGGAGATAGCGGGGACCAGTTACGAGGCGCAGCGCGACTCGCGCATGCGCAGTAGGGAACTGGGAAGTGAAGCCGCAACGCTTCACTTCCTAATTCCCTCAGCTAGGATGGCGGCGGCAGCTGCCGAGAGTCGAGCGAGTGATTGGTGTCGGCTGCCGACATCGCTGGACCCAGGGACAGGTCAGTGGCCGTGTATTAAAAGTCAGCAGCTGCAGTATTTGTAGCTGCTGGCTTTTAATATTTTTTTTAGGTGGACTCCCTCTTTAAAAATGATCTGCTGCTGACAGTTTAGTGCCATATACCATAACATTCCTTCAGAGATCTAGTGGTGTCCATACCCAGGCCTGCTGATAAGGGGGACCACCAGCCCTGGTGTACCTGGCGATAACATAGGGGGGCCCACACAGGGAGGGGGATTAGTGACAGACGACAATTGTGTTTCTTTTCCTCCAGTAGATGAAAGCTGCTCTCCTCCCCTTTCCCTGCTGCCAGTTTTTATCTGCTAAGAAAGAGACAGTCGTCCTTCACTAATCTGTGTGGGCCCCCTCCTCTCCTCTCAGCACTGGTTTTTAAGGTTATTTCTGCTCTTGAGTTTATCTCTCTAACTTGGGCTCCATGCACACTGATTTAAAATTCACTGCTTCTACAGGAGTTTTGTATATGAGCATTTTTTTCTGCTAGGTGAATTCGAGTTTTTTTTAAGCCCAGTGTGCATAGAGCCTAACTTTGTTTCTCTCCCTCTGATCTCGTAGGCCGCAGCCTGTATATCTTTTTCATCTCGCCTTCATTTTTATTTTTTAACTCAGTTTTATCTTTTAGATTTGGCAGGAATTCTATGAGTTATGTTGTATTTGTGTCTGCTAATAGTTTTATTGTATTTATTTTTTTTTTGAAAATCTTTTTATTTTGTTTTTAGCAAGCACATAGACCAAACTAACATACAACAGTACAGCCAACACCTATCTAAAATTAGGGGTGGGATCTGTGCAGGGGTTGCAAGTCAGCATAACGGAACCAAGAAACATTGGATTATATGTGACTGCCATAATGTACCATCATCCATGTGTTGGCCTGGCTCATGCTCCAAGGATAGGTTGATAGTTAACTAGCCCACCTAAGTTATTGTGCTGGCAAGGGTTGGTTTATCAAGACTTCAAGGGAGGTCATCGGATAGCGAGAGACCTTCTAGTCTGATGCAGCAGTGGAGGGTTCCGCTAACCACTTAGACCAGACCCTGTCATATTTTTTCGGACAGCCTCTATGAATATAGGTATCTTTTGTATAGGGGTATCACATTATTGACAAGTGTTTTCCATAGACCTATAGAGGGAGGAGTTTTCCGCTTCCAGCATAGGACGATGGACTTCCTGGCATAGAACAACAAGAGACCCAACAAGGTTATCTCAGCCACCCTGGGCACCAGGTCCTCCACCAGTCCCAACAGGCATTTTCTTGGGGCTGGGACAATAGAGATACTTAGTAGTTCATTTACCTCCATAAGGATTTGTGACCAAAAAACTGAAATTACCGGGCAGGACCAAAAAATGTGAATGTAGTGCCCCGGAGCATGGTCACACCGCCAGCACTCTGGGGAGAGGGAAGACCTCGTACTGTGCAACCTAGCGGGAGTGAGATATGCTCTGTGAACAATCTTGTATTGAATGAGGCGATCTCTCAAGGAAATCAGTATTGTAAATGGGAGGTCCCATATATCTTCCCAGTCCTCGGAGTCCAGCTCCGGAATGTCCTGGCCCCATTACTGACGGAGCCTGGACAACTCAGGAGATGAGACCCGGAGGAGGTGTGAGTAGAGCACAGAGGTGGGCTTGTTGGTGCAATCAAAGCGCAAAATCCGTTCCAAGTCAGATTGCACCAGCTGCCCCTCGCCTGGTGGAAACTGGGCCCTGAAAGCATGGGACAACTGAAGATACCTGAATTTGTGCGAGGGCGGGACATTGTGGTGAGATAGTAAATGATCGAAGGGGAAGATCGAGAGGTCTGAGGTGATATTTGAGAGAACCTTGATATGGTACTTGGTCCACACCACAGGGTCTGGAATTTTGAAAAGGTGATGCAGGTTGGGATTGTTCCAGAGGGGGGCGTTAGGGGATACCGCAGTCGAAGGATACTTTTCACAGGCCAAGCCCTCCCGCCAGGCCCTAAGGGTGGTATACATGGAGGGGGTCAGGTTGTACGGAGCCTTTGGACCCCGCAAAAGGAGGTTCGACAAAGCCTCAGCAGACCGCAACACCGCAGCCTCCGTGGCCCAGGCTGGGTTGGATCTGTCCGGAACAAGCCACCAGAATGTAGTGACCAATTGAGCCGCAATGTAATACTTGTGGCAGTCTGGGAATGCCAGGCCCCCCTGCATTAGAGTGGTAAGTTTGAAGCGTGCAGGACGTGGGCCCCATAGAAAGGAGGAGAAAATTTTATTTAGATTGGTAAAAAAAGATTTAGGAATCCACTGAGGGGAGTTACGAAACAAATATGTAAACTTGGGAAGGATTTTCATTTTGATGAGGTTAATATGACCCAACAGGGACAGAGGAAGATTCTCCCATGCTTTCAGCTTGGCTTTCACTGAATTGACTACTGGGGACAAGTTCAGTGGAATGAAGTCAGCCACATTCCTCAAAATACGTACCCCCAAGTATGTAAATTCGTCCACCCATTTTAACTGAAGAGAAGCTAAAGCCTCTCTTTTTGCATTCGCATCAATGGCAAGCAATTGTGACTTTGACCAATTGACCTTAAGCCCTGTCACCTCAGAAAATTTTTCTAGGACCAACAATGCTCCTTGCAGAGAGAGGCTGGCATCGTTTAGAAAGAGGAGGAGGTCGTCTGCATACAGGGCCACCCTCTCCTCCAGCCAGGCCAGAGGGAGTCCCTTAATGTGTGGCGAGACACGTAGTGCCTCAGCCACCGGCTCCATGGCAATGGCAAAAAGGGCCGGAGAGAGAGAGGACAACCCTGCCGTGTACCCCTAGCAGGCTCAGTTTTATTGTATTTTTAGCTAAATATAGCTTTAATATTTTCTTGAGGGGGGGGGGGGGGGGGGCCCTGTCAGGTAGTCTGTACGGGGCCCCGCGATTTCTATCAGCAGCCCTGTCCATACTTCAATAGGTCAGGGCTGTTTTGGCGGGAAAAGAGAGACCTACTCAATATTGGGTGGATGGTCATAAAGTTATGGCTGATCAGTGCATAATCTGATATTTGGATTTTGGGGGTCAGAATAAATTACCTGTGCACAGAGTGAAGTCTTCATTGGAAGAATTTACAATGACATCGGTCTTCTCTTTGGTTATATCGCCGATCTTCACCTGATAAGTGACAGATCCGATCTTCATTTCATGAACCCCGAGTGACGGGTCTGTCACCGTCCCAAAGAACGCTGCAAGACAGAAAGGAAAGGGATGGTAATAAGCAGAATAGGGGATGAAGAAAGTAATGTTTCCACCACCGATGATCAACTGTGCATGGAAAGATTAACAACACTATGGCCCGGCAACTGCAGAAACTTGAAATCTCCAGAATCGGGGACACACCGAGATAATGCATTATCCTGTATAATATATATATTTTTTTTTTCCCATCAAAGAGTTTATTAAGATGATATGAAATCAGTACAAATCAGAAAAAACAGCAATGAAAGCCGACATAAGTGTACATTAAATCTACAAATAGATTTTTATAACATACTATAAAGTTAAATTCCGCAGTGTCAGACAATCAACGTAATGTTAGCTATAAGCTGATAAACCTTATTTGTCACACTTCTCCTTGTCTAGTCAAATTCACCTCATATGTAAGTAGGTAAATGTAACCTTCTGATTTGCTAGCCATATCTAAGAAAAAGAAAGAAGGAAAGAAGAAAAGAAGAAATAGTATGAATGACCAGGTTCTGATCTACGTTATTGCGATTGAAGACCAACCACGTTGTCCAGCTTTAGGCTCTATTCACAATAGCGCGTTTTTTGATGCATTTTGCATTTTGCAGAAATGCATGGGAATTTTTTAACATGGGTTCCTATGGAACATATTCACATCAATGCCTTTTTGTACCTCTGCGTTTTTGAAAAGGGTCAGGGACTTTTTTTCATGCAAACTGCAGCGTTTTGCATGTAATAGAATTCAAAGGACCAGCATCAAAAACGCAAGTGCAGCGTTTTTGCAGCGTTTTTACAGCGTTTTTGCAGCGTTTTGCGTTTTTGGCATTTTTTTTTTGACTGCATACAGTCTAAAAAAAAACTGTAAAAAAAAACAAAAACCGCAAAATGCGGCAAAAACGCAGCAAAAACGCCGCAAAAACGCTGCTCAAAAACGTGGCAAGCATCACAAAAAAACTCCAAAAACGCTCAAAAGCAACATGCATAGGTGTGAATCGAGCCTTGCCGATCCAATGAGGATCTATTGTCGTTTTTTCATTGTTCCTGTCCTACTCTGGTTCAGGAGTCTGTGCATTTAAAATGTCAGTAAAAGCCTTGGAGAATTTGAAAATAATCCAAGGTTGCCATGTCTCATGGAAACTTTTGAACCTTTCATTAGATTGTGCAAGGGTGTCTTCCATTTCATAGATTTCAGCGACTCTATGAAGCCAATCGGCTACTGTTAGAACCCGAGAAGATTTCCAATAAATTGGGATGAGAGATTTGGCAGTGTTCAACAAGTGTTTTGTGAGAGAGTGTTTATACTTCTTTAACCACTTAAGGACCGCCTCACGCCGATGTACGTCGGCAAGGTGGCACGGGCAGGCAGAATCACGTATATGTACTTGATCTGCCTCTCGCAGGCGGGGGGTCCGATCGGACCCCACCCCGGTGCCCGAGGCGGTCCCCTTTTGTCCAGCGGCGATCGGAGATGAGGGGGAGACCATCCGTTCGTGGCCCCCCCTCGCGATCGCCGCCGGACAATCAGATCATTCCTATGCTGCTGTATGCTAAACAGCAGCAAAGAAAATGATGTCATCTCTCCTCGGCTCCGTATTTTCCGTTCCAGCGCCGAGGAGAGAAGACTTCACTGTGAGTGTAAAACACACACACACACATAGTAGAACATGCCAGGCACACAAAACACCCCCCTTTCCCCCCCGATCACCCCCGATCACCCCCTAATCACCCCTCTCCCCCCCCCCCGATTACCCCCTAATAACCCCCCCCTGTCACACTGACACCAAGCAGTTCTTTTTTTCTGATTACTGCATGGTGTCAGTTTGTGACAGTTAGTGTGGTAGGGCAGTTAGTATTAGCCCCTTTAGGTCTAGGGTACCCCCCTAACCCCCCCTAATAAAGTTTTAACCCCTTGATCACCCCCTGTCACCAGTGTCGCTAAGCGATCATTTTTCTGATCGCTGTATTAGTGTCACTGGTGACGCTAGTTAGGGAGGTAAATATTTAGGTTCGCCGTCAGCGTTTTATAGTGTCAGGGACCCCCATATACTATCTAATAAATGTTTTAACCCCTTGATTGCCCCCTAGTTAACCCTTTCACCACTGATCACCGTATAACTGTTACGGGTGACGCTGGTTAGTTCGTTTATTTTTTATAGTGTCAGGGCACCCGCCGTTTATTACCGAATAAAGGTTTAGCCCCCTGATCGCCCGGCGGTGATATGCGTCGCCCCAGGCAGCGTCAGATTAGCGCCAGTACCGCTAATACCCACACACGCAGCATACGCCTCCCTTAGTGGTATAGTATCTGAACGGATCAATATCTGATCCAATCAGATCTATACTGGCGTCCCCAGCAGTTTAGGGTTCCCACAAACGCAGTGTTAGCGGGATCAGCCCAGATACCTGCTAGCACCTGCGTTTTGCCCCCTCCGCCCGGCCCAGCCCACCCAAGTGCAGTATCGATCGATCACTGTCACTTACAAAACACTAAACGCATAACTGCAGCGTTCGCAGAGTCAGGCCTGATCCCTGCGATCGCTAACAGTTTTTTTGGTAGCGTTTTGGTGAACTGGCAAGCGCCAGCGGCCTAGTACACCCCGGTCGTAGTCAAACCAGCACTACAGTAACACTTGGTGACGTGGCGAGTCCCATAAATGCAGTTCAAGCTGGTGAGGTGGCAAGCACAAGTAGTGTCCCGCTGCCACCAAGAAGAAGACAAACACAGGCCCGTCATTCCCATAATGCCCTTCCTGCTGCATTCGCCAATCCTAATTGGGAACCCACCACTTCTGCAGCGCCCGTACTTCCCCCATTCACATCCCCAACCAAATGCAGTTGGCTGCATGAGAGGCATTTTTATGTCCTCCCGAGTACCCCTACCCAACGAACCCCCCCAAAAAAGATGTTGTGTCTGCAGCAAGCGCGGATATAGGCGTGACACCCGCTATTATTGTCCCTCCTGTCCTGACAATCCTGGTCTTTGCATTGGTGAATGTTTTGAAAGCTACCATTCACTAGTTGAGTATTAGCGTAGGGTACAGCATTGCACAGACTAGGCGCACTTTCACAGGGTCTCCCAAGATGCCATCGCATTTTGAGAGACCCGAACCTGGAACCGGGTACCGTTATAAAAGTTACAGTTACAAAAAAAGTGTAAAAAAAAAAAATATATATATATATAAAATTTAAAAAAAAATAGTTGTCGTTTTATTGTTCTCTCTCTCTCTATTCTCTCTCTATTGTTCCGCTCTTTTTTTACTGTATTCTATTCTGCAATGTTTTATTGTTATTATGTTTTATCATGTTTGCTTTTCAGGTATGCAATTTTTTATACTTTACCGTTTACTGTGTTTTATTGTTAACCATTTTTTTGTCTTCAGGTATGCCATTCACGACTTTGAGTGGTTATACCAGAATGATGCCTGCAGGTTTAGGTATCATCTTGATATCATTCTTTTCAGCCAGCGGTCGGCTTTCATGTAAAAGCAATCCTAGCGGCTAATTAGCCTCTAGACTGCTTTTACAAGCAGTGGGAGGGAATGCCCCCCCCCACCGTCTTCCGTGTTTTTCTCTGGCTCTCCTGTCTCAACAGGGAACCTGAGAATGCAGCCGGTGATTCAGCCAGCTGACCATAGAGCTGATCAGAGACCAGAGTGGCTCCAAACATCTCTATGGCCTAAGAAACCAGAAGCTACGAGCATTTTATGACTTAGATTTCGCCGGATGTACACAGCGCCATTAGGAAATTGGGAAAGCATTTTATCACACCGATCTTGGTGTGGTCAGATGCTTTGAGGGCAGAGGAGAAATCTAGGGTCTAATAGACCCCAATTTTTTCAAAAAAGAGTACCTGTCACTACCTATTGCTATCATAGGGGATATTTACATTCCATGAGATAACAATAAAAATTATTAAAAAAAAAAAAAATGAAAGGAACAGTTTAAAAATAAGATAAAAAAGTAAAAAAATAATAAAGAAAAAAAAAAAAAAAAAAAGCACCCCTGTCCCCCCCTGTTCTTGTGCAAAGGCGAACGCAAGCGTCGGTCTGGCGTCAAATGTAAACAGCAATTGCACCATGCATGTGAGGTATCACCGCGAAGGTCAGATCGAGGGCAATAATTTTAGCAGTAGACCTCCTCTGTAAATCTAAAGTGGTAACCTGTAAAGGCTTTTAAAGGCTTTTTAAAATGTATTTAGTTTGTCGCCACTGCACGTTTTGTGCGCAATTTTAAAGCATGTCATGTTTGGTATCCATGTACTTGGCCTAAGATCATCTTTTTTATTTCATCATACATTTGGGCAATATAGTGTGTTTTAGTGCATTAAAATTTAAAAAAGTGTGTTTTTTTTTTTCCCCAAAAATGTGTTTGAAAAATCGCTGCGCAAATACTGTGTGAAAAAAAAAAAATGAAACACCCACCATTTTAATCTGTAGGGCATTTGCTTTAAAAAAATATATAATGTTTGGGGGTTTAAAGTAATTTTATTGCAAAAAAAAATAATTTTTTCATGTAAACAAAAAGTGTCAGAAAGGGCTTTGTCTTCAAATGGTTAGAAGAGTGGGTGATGTGTGACATAAGCTTCTAAATGTTGTGCATAAAATGCCAGGACAGTTCAAAACCCCCCAAATGACCCCATTTTGGAAAGTAGACACCCCAAGCTATTTGCTGAGAGGCATGTCGAGTCCATGGAATATTTTATATTGTGACACAAGTTGCAGGAAAAAGACAATTTTTTATTTTTTTTTGCACAAAGTTGTCACTAAATGATATATTGCTCAAACATGCCATGGGAATATGTGAAATTACACCCCAAAATACATTCTGCTGCTTCTCCTGAGTACGGGGATACCACATGTGTGGGACTTTTTGGGAGCCTAGCCGCGTACGGGACCCCAAAAACCAAGCACCACCTTCAGGCTTTCTAAGGGCGTAAATTTTTGATTTCACTCTTCACTGCCTATCACAGTTTCGGAGGCCATGGAATGCCCAGGTGGCACAAACCCCCCCAAATGACCCCATTTTGGAAAGTAGATACCCCAAGCTATTTGCTGAGAGGTATAGTGAGTATTTTGCAGACCTCACTTTTTGTCACAAAGTTTTGAAAATTGAAAAAAGAAAAAAAAAATGTTTTTTCTTGTCTTTCTTCATTTTCAAAAACAAATGATAGCTGCAAAATACTCACCATGCCTCTCAGCAAATAGCTTGGGGTGTCTACTTTCCAAAATGGGGTCATTTGGGAGGGTTTTGTGCCACCTGGGCATTCCATGGCCTCCGAAACTGTGATAGGCAGTGAAGAGTGAAATCAAAAATTTACGCCCTTAGAAAGCCTGAAGGCGGTGATTGGTTTTCAGGGCCCCGTACGCGGCTAGGCTCCCAAAAAGTCCCACACATGTGGTATCCCCATACTCAGGAGAAGCAGTTGAATGTATTTTGGGGTGCAATTCCACATATGCCCATGGCCTGTGTGAGCAATATATCATTTAGTGACAACTTTTTGTAAATATTTATTTATTTATTTTTTTGTCATTATTCAATCACTTGGGACAAAAAAAAAATATTCAATGGGTTCAACATGCCTCTCAGCAATTTCCTTGGGGTGTCTACTTTCCAAAATGGGGTCATTTGGGGGGGGGGTTTGTACTGCCCTGCCATTTTAGCACCTCAAGAAATGAGATAGGCAGTCATAAACTAAAAGCTGTGTAAATTCCAGAAAATGTACCCTAGTTTGTAGACGCTATAACTTTTGCGCAAACCAATAAATATACGCTTATTGACTTTTTTTTACCAAAGACATGTGGCCGAATACATTTTGGCCTAAATGTATGACTAAAATTGAGTTTATTGGATTTTTTTTATAACAAACAGTAGAAAATATCTTTTTTTTTTTTTTTCAAAATTTTCGGTCTTTTTCCGTTTATAGCGCAAAAAATAAAAACGGCAGAGGTGATCAAATACCATCAAAAGAAAGCTCTATTTGTGGGAAGAAAAGGAGGCAAATGTTGTTTGGGTACAGCATTGCATGACCGCGCAGTTAGCAGTTAAAGCGACGCAGTGCCAAATTGGAAAAAGTTATCTGGTCCTTAGGCAGCATAATGGTCCGGGGCTGAAGTGGTTAAAGACCAGTTAGAAATATGCAATAAACAGCATGCTGCATCAAGAACTAGTGTAGTCTCTGTTATCAATTTGATTAGATCCAGTACTTTGTCCCAATAATAAGCATTCAAGGGACGCTGCCACCAAATGTGCAACAGAGAACCACTGTCCCCCAAGCATCGCCAACAGCAGTCAGATGTTTGTGGGTACCAGTTGTTTAATTTCACTGGTGTTAGGTACCATTGTGTCAGCAGTTTGTAGGCTGTTTCTTGCACTTTAGTGCTGATGGAGCACTTATGCGATAAAATGCATGCATTCTTTCATTGTTTGGGTGTTATGTTTACCTGTAAGGTATCAGACCACCTCCTTCTGAGTCTGTCATCCAAAGAGCCCCTTGCATCCTGCAGCCACGCATAAACAATTCAGGTTGTTCTACTGACCTGCTCACCTGTGTGACACACCGACTCAAACTCTGTTAGAGATCTAGAAAAATTGCCTACTTTTTGATTACTCTTAAGATAACTTCTGACTTGTAAGTAAGCCCAAAATGGTAAGTTGGTCAGGTTACTATCTTTTTTAAGTACAAGAAATTCTTTTATTTTGGACTGTTGATAGCAATCACCAGCCAAAAGTGGTCTATCGTTGTGGAGCGACTTGAGATGTGGGTTACCCATCCCCGGAATGAACTCCGGGTTATCTTTCAGAGGGGTGAGTGGGCCTAGTGCAGACATGATCTCTGTTCCTCTGGGTAACTCATGAATCAGATTTAATGTGGTTCCTGTTAAAGGGTGTTGCTTTAAATCATCAGGATAAGAAGTCCTTTGTATCCAAGGGACAAATCAAAGTGGGATAGAATTGAGGTGCATTTCCAACTTTACCCAATCTTTGGTGTCTCGGTGGCAGTGCCAGTCTATAATCCTAGCTATGTGCGAAGCCAGATAATAGTCCCTTAAGTTGGGTACTCCCAACCCCCCCAAATTCTTTTACTTTGAGTAGGGTTTCATATTTAATTCTAGGTTATTTATGAGCCCAAATGAATTTTAGAAATATTGATCGTAAAGTCCTAAACATACTGGTTGGTATTTTGATCGGTAATGTACGTATTAAATAAAGAAGCCTGGGCAAAATGGTCATTTTAATAACGGCCGCTCGACCAAATCATGAAAAGGTTCCTGAGTGCCAATTGTGTAGGTCTCTTTCAATAATGGAGGAAAATTTTGTTCGTAGATGGAAGAGATCTGCGGGGTTAGATTTATCCCTAAGTATTTCAAGTCCCAGGGATTTAATGACATTATCTTTGGCCTCACGTCCGGGCATGAAGCCTACTTGTTCAGGACCAATTCATTTTTGTAGGAGGGATCTCAGTCTGTTGGCGAGTATTTTTGCGAAAATTTTAACATCTATGTTCAGCAAAGATATAGGTCGATAGCTGGCACATTCAGAAGGGTCCTTGCCCGTTTTCAGCAGGACCGTTATGAAAGCCGACAGTAGGTCCGGTGTCGCCTCCCTAGGATCAGACAAGCAGTTTAAGGCCGCCACCAAGGGGTCTGTCAATAGGTCCACAAATGTTTTATAATAGATAGCTGTGTACCCGTCCGGTCCTGGACTCTTGCCTATTTTCAGGTTTTTGATGGCAATACTGATCTCAATTGCATCTATGGGACATTCGAGGGTATTAGCTTCTATGTTGTCCAATGAAGGAAGACCACTCTTATCTATGAAGTCTCCTATGATCTGGGACCTATCCCCTGTCATTCCATGTAATCTGTGCTGCTGTGGCAAATTGTAGAGAGCAGTGTAGAAGGCGTGGAAGTGTTTTGCAATTGCCTCCATGGAGACATCCAATGAGCCGTTTGCTCGTTTAATGCCCATGATGTTATTGCTATGCGTGTGCACCCTCAATGCTTTAGCCAATGTCCTGCCTGGCTTGTTACCCTCTTCATAGTAAATCTTTTTCTTGAAAAACAAGAAGCGTTTGGCCTATGTGTCAAGGATTTGCTGCAGTGTCTTCCTGGTGTTTAGCAATTCAGTGGCAGATTTGGCCGAGAGGGATTGTTTGTGTAATGATTCTAAATTATGGATGCGTTCTATCAGGTGTTTAATCTCTTTCTCTCTTTGTTTTTTCTGTTGGGAGCCTATTGAAATCAATTCCCCCCTCATTGTGCACTTATGTGCCTCCCAGACCATTAGAGGATCCATCCTTGGTGTGTTGTTGTGTTCAAAAAAGTATTTTAGTGTCTCCTTAAGTCAGATGCGTAGGGTCTGAAACTATGGAGGAGTTAAGTCTCCATGTCTGAGGCTTTGGTGGCGACTTGGCCAAATCCAATGTTAAGGCTATTGGTGCATGGTCGGATAAGGATTGTGAGCCTATGCAAGCCTCTGAGAGGGTGTCAAGATCCTTTTGCGAAATGAAAAGATAGTCTAACCGGGGCTGAATAAAACGTGTAATCTCGTCCGTCCGGGTTAAGAAATCTCCATGAGTCTATCAGCTGGAGAGAGTGCAGAAGAGATTTAGGTGTCCGTTTTATGAAGCAGTGATCAGCGGTGATCCCGAGGATCGCCGCTGATCACAGTCCATAAACAGTTTATCAAACAGTGATAATCGGGGGAGAACATGTTTGAACTTGTTCTCCCGCGATTATCTCTACACACGGAGAATCCCCATGAATGACACAGTAACGGACAGTTTATGAAGCGGTGATCTCACCGCTTCACTGGCGATCTGTGTCAAAATTCACACTCCCAGGTTCACCAGCTCAGAGGTGGTGAATCGGGGAGTGAAGAGGAAATCTGGGGGGATCTGAGGGGAAAGGAGGAAGTTTTTTAACTTCCTTATGCCTCGTTCAGACCCCCCAACACTGTAAGCATGTCCCCCTGTCATATTTATGTGTATACATATATATACATATATACATATAAGGTATATATATATATATTTATCATGCGTGTGTATATACATGTATATATAATGTGTGTGTGTGTGTGTGTATACATATGTATTTAATGTAGGGGGACTCGTTATTTTATTAACAGTAATCCACGCCGTCTGTCCGTGTATTGAGTGGTGATAATTTATCACTGCTTAATAAACTGACATCTCGGTATTCTGGTGCTGTAATCTCGTAAAGTCTCACGAGATTCCAGTATCAGGGGCCGTTCTCCACTGTTAGAAGCATTTGTAGATCACTTCACTCCTCCAAAGGTGAAGCGATCTACACCGCTTCATAAACTGGCACACAGAGGAGAAAAATCTTCACTGTGAATGCCGGAGAACGAAGCAGTGAATAGATTTCACTGCTTCATAAACGGACACCTTAATGTATTTCAAAGTCTTATATCTAATACTGGTGTTTCCATTGGAAGTGTCTGTCAAGGGATTCAAAGGAATGTTGAAATCCCCTCCCAGTATCAGACACCCTGAGGTGAACTCCTGCAACTGATGGACTACATGTTTACAAAAAGTTAAATGTGCCTTGTTCGGGAAATAGACATTGGCTATAGTATTGGGTACTCCCCCATAGTTCCCTTTAAGGAAGATATACCGTATTTATCGGCGTATAACACGCACTTTTTTCCCCTTAAAATCAGGGGAAAGTCGCAGGTGCGTGTTATACGCCAATCCCCTGCGATCCCGAGCTGTCAAAAGTTAAAAATCGCCGACCGCGATTTGAAAATGGCGCCGCCGGCGCCGAAATACACAGAGCCGGTCCTCGGCTCTTTCCGGCGGCGCTCGTTTACTTTCGGTTTCACTCGTAGCCCCGAGCGGAGCTATCCGAACCTACTCGGATAGCTCCGCTCGGGGCTACGAGTGAAGCCGAAAGTAAACGAGCGCCGCCGGAAAGAGCCGAGGACCGGCTCTGTGTATTTCGGCGCCGGCGGCGCCATTTTCAAATCGCGGTCGGCGATTTTGAAGCACAGCAGCAGGGACAGGGGATCGAAGGCTGCACTGGGGCAAGGCTGCACTGGGGAAGGCTGCACTGGGGAAGGCTGCACTGACAAGGCTGCACTGACATGGCTGCACTGACATGGCTGCACTGGGGCAAGGCTGCACTGGGGAAGGCTGCACTGACAAGGCTGCACTGACATGGCTGCACTGACATGGCTGCACTGGGGCAAGGCTGCACTGGGGAAGGCTGCACTGAGAAGGCTGCACTGACATGGCTGCACTGACATGGCTGCACTGACATGGCTGCACTGGGGAAGGCTGCACTGAGAAGGCTGCACTGACATGGCTGCAATGACATGGCTGCACTGGGGAAGGCTGCACTGACATGGCTGCACTGACATGGCTGCACTGAGAAGGCTGCAATGATGGGCATTTAAATGTAAGTTTTTTTCCCTTCAACTTCCCTCCTAAAAGTTTTTTTTTCCTTAAAATTCCCTCCTAAATTGGGGTGCGTGTTATACGCCGGTGCGTGTTA
Organism: Lithobates septentrionalis; assembly: GCA_037952835.1. NCBI lineage: Eukaryota > Metazoa > Chordata > Amphibia > Anura > Ranidae > Lithobates > Lithobates septentrionalis. The sequence continues at coordinate 1,035,135 of JBBDGP010002216.1, read as the reverse complement.
TACGCCGATAAATACGGTACCTGCTGTCTGTATCTGTCATTTGTTCTGTCAGTTCAAAGGGCGCATTCTTATTAACTAGGATGGAGAACCCTTTTGTTTCTGCGTGATCATTGGTGGCATGAAACGACCTAGTGAAGGTTAAGTCGGTGAGCCTTAGCACATGATAAGTTTTAAAATGCGTCTCTTGTAGCATTACAAAGTGCGGCTTACCTTTTTTGATTTCTCCAAGTAGCGTAGCTGTATAATATTTTTATCCTCATCTTTCATCCACCCCCATTGTTCCCAACTCTGTCATCATCATCCTCTTCTTCCTTCCATCCCCACTCTCCTTCTCTTTGTCATTATCCTCCTTTTCCATCCATTCGTCCTTCTCCGCTGTCCTCCCATCTATCATCATCCTTCTCCTCTTCCATCCTTCATTCCCACTTTCCTCTCCTCTGTCATCACCTCTTCCACCCATACCCAATTTCCTTCCTTCTATTGTCATCCTTCTCCAATATCCAACCCCATTTTCCACTGTCATCATCCTCCTCCTGATCCATCTGCACTCTCCTGCCTTCTATCATCCTCCTCCTCTTCCTTTTCCATTAATGCCTCTTCTCTCAACATTATCCTCATCTTGGATAGATTTATTATATCGCATAAAACAAACTATATTAGTGTGAAAAATTACACACTAATAAAATGCACAACAGAAAATGCACCCACTCCAAAAATGACTGTATTAATAATGAAGCACACATCTTCTAGAATACACAGTAATGCCAAAATTATTTAGAACCCCCCCGACAAATGATGGAGTTTTGGTGTCCCCAGTGAAGGGTCCCGGTAATACTCCATCATACAAAGACATTGGAGACAATTGGGCTCTTCCAACCTTATGGTAACAGTATGATGAAGACCCTTTTCTGTTCCACCATGACTGTGCCCCCCCCCCCCCCCCTTTGTGTACAAAGCCAGCTTAGTAAAGACATGGTGTGACCAATTTGAGGAGGGGTAACTCAAGTGTTCTGCACAGAGCCCTGACCTTATCCTTACTAAACACCTTTGGGATGAATTGGAATGCCAATGGCGAGCCAGATCTTCTCATCCAACATCAGTACCTGACCTCACAAATGGACACAAAATTCCCACAGACACCCTCCAAAATCATGTGGAGAGTCTTCCCAGAAGAGTGGAGAAAGGGGGGTGTACAACTCCATATTAATGGCCATGATTTTGGAATGGAGTGTTCAACAAGCTCATGTAGGTGTGATGGTCAGGGGTTCACCAACTTTTGGTCATACAGCTAGAATCTGATATGAAGCTTCCTTTGTATGTTATAAAATATGTAGAATTGTTTTGAGAAATAAACTACCTATAGATTCATATAACATAAACATACTTGACCCTGTCCCAGTTGCTTGCATGTTGGTGGCCCCGCTAGCAGCAGCATCAGTGCAGTTTTCCAGTTGACTTGTAAATGTCTGTAAATACATAACACAAGAAAAATAGGATTTTTAAATACAGCTTACCTGTAAAATCCTTTTCTTGAGAGTACATCACGGGACACAGAGCCTTCATTACATAGTGGGTTAGATAGGCACTATCAGTGATTCGACACTGGTTAACCCCAATTAAGGAGAATTCCTCCCCTATATAACCCCTCTCACACGGGGAGCACCTCAGTTCTGTAGCAAAGCAATAGGTAACCACATAAAACCCATAAAAGGGTGGAAGCTCTGTGTCCCATGATGTACTCTCAAGAAAAGGATTTTACAGGTAAGCTGTATTCAAAAATCCTGTTTTCTTGATCATACATCACGGGACACAGAGTATTCATTAGCAGATAAATGGGGATGGTGCTGCGCTAATCCTAAAATGAGCTGCAATATCTCAGTGTACTAGGATGTCCTGGGTTTAGGAGCTTGCTTACTGCCTCCGATGGGGCATAAGATGGTGATCTAGATCATACCGCTATGTGAACGTGCAAGCCATATGTGCATGGAAAGTAGTAAAAATAATAAAAAGTACTAACACTGTGGAGCTCTCAAAAAAGGTTTACATATATGTCTCAGTTTAGATAAATCATAAAATCATAATAAAATCTCAAATCAGACAAAAAAAAATAAAAAATAGACTATAAAAATTCTTGCAAATAAGTAATTGACACTGAGATAATAAATCCTAGTATTAAAGTGCTGTGAATTGGTAATATACAATCAACCGTGATTCATATAAATAAATAAATAGATGGTAGAAAACTCAATAACTAGAAAGCAAAAAATTGCCAAATAATACAGTGTTACATTGAATGTCCAAAGTGATCTTCATAATTGTGCATCATGCAATATAGTGTCCAGCGCCAGCAGGGGGTGCTCAAACTTGAAATAACACAGTTCAATACAAGTGACTTAGTGCAACATAAAAAAGCAGCTTCAATGCTTCATTTAGTGCTCCATAGACAATTAAAACGTGCAGATGGCAGCTGGATTAAAAATAGTGTAGTATATTAAGCATTATTTACACATTAGCAACGTACAGGGTACTCACACAGTTAAAAACGAAAGGTACAGTGTATCCAGACGAGCGGCGAGCTCATACACTGCTGACAGTGGGCGGTGCCTGTCCCTACCCGTGACGTCAGCTCGCCGCTCGTCTGGATACACTGTACCTTTCGTTTTTAACTGTGTGAGTACCCTGTACGTTGCTAATGTGTAAATAAAGCCTGAAACATGCTTAATATACTACACTATATGGTATCTTCATCTCTCCATTTACTATGATGTCCTCCATGGATCTGAGGTCTGATTAATGACAGTCTTAGGACCCCCCCTGCACAGGAGACACCACAAGTGCTGTCTGCTCTATGCTGTAACCTCAGTATAGTGAGGTAAGGGGCCATTACCTACCACTAGAGGATTGTTGCATGGAGAAGATCCTGTTATACACTTCACATTCACCACTCTTCTAAACATAAAGATTTTTAATTGTCTATGGAGCACTAAATGAAGCATTGAAGCTGCTTTTTTATGTTGCACTAAGTCACTTGTATTGAACTGTGTTATTTCAAGTTTGAGCACCCCCTGTTGGCGCTGGACACTATATTGCATGATGCACAATTATGAAGATCACTTTGGACATTCAATGTAACACTGTATTATTTGGCAATTTTTTGCTTTCTAGTTATTGAGTTTTCTACCATCTATTTATTTATTTATATGAATCACAGTTGATTGCATATTACCAATTCACAGCACTTTAATACTAGGATTTATTATCTCAGTGTCAATTACTTATTCGCAAGAATTTTTATAGTCTATTTTTATAGTCTATTTTTTCTTTTTTTTTGTCTGATTTGAGATTTTATTATGATTTTATGATTTATCTAAACTGAGACATATATGTAAACCTTTTTTGAGGGCTCCACAGTGTTAGTACTTTTTATTATTTTTACTACTTTCCATGCACATATGGCTTGCACGTTCACATAGCGGTATGATCTAGATCACCATCTTATGCCCCATCGGAGGCAGTAAGCAAGCTCCTAAACCCAGGACATCCTAGTACACTGAGATATTGCAGCTCATTTCAGGATTAGCGCAGCACCATCCCCATTTATCTGTTAACATTATCACCAGGGTTTAAGGCTGGACCCCATTCGGTGCAGGCTGCTTTCCCCCATCTATAATTACCCTCACCACCTCTCCTTGGTAGCGCAGGAATAATATTCTCTATACTGATTGAGTATTCATTACATAGTGGGATGCCCCAAAGCAATACTCAATTTGAGGGGAGGGAGACACAGATCAGAAAATATAGACCGCAAACGGACCAGAGGAACTAAACTGCAGCCTGCAGTACACTGCGCCCGAAGGCGGTATCCTCTTGCCCTCTTACATCCACCTGATAGAATCTGGTGAATGTATGGACTGAAGACCAAGTTGCAGCCTTACAGATGTGAGCCATGGAGGCCCGGTGATGCACTGCCCAAGAAGCACTAACAGCCCTAGTTGAGTGCTCTTTCACATGAAAAGGAGGATGTTTTCCTCTTTATATCATAAGCCTGAAAAATAACCTGTCTAATTCATCTAGAAAGAGTGGATTTCGATGCTGCCTGACCTTTTTTAGGGCCCTCCGGCAGGATGAACAAACCATCAGTTTTCCGTATCTGAGCGGTTTCCTGCAGATAGACACTGATTGCTCTTACCACATCAAGAGTGTGCAAAGATTCTTCCTCCGCGGACTGCGGATCTGAAAAAAGGATGGTAGGATCACATCTTGATTCAAATGGAATCCTGAAACCACCTTGGGTAGGAAGGACCGATGAGGACGCATAACTACTTTGTCCTTGTGAATAATCAAATACGGCTCTTTGCAAGAAAGAGCTGCCAATTCTGATACTCTCCTATCAGAGGTTATGGCTATCAAGAAGACTAATTTTTTAGTCAAAAGTGCTAAAGGAGCCAGGTGCAATGGTTCAAAGGATTGTCCCTGTAGTGCAGACAACACCAAATTCAGATCTCATGGGCATACTGGAGGTTTGACTGGCGGATTCAACCGCAGTGCCCCCTGAACAAAGGCCCGGACAAGGGAATGTGAAGCAATTGGCCTCTGAAAAAAATACTGACAAAGCCGAAATTTGGACTTTGATAGTGCTCAAGGCCAATTTTAGCTCTAGGCCTGACTGAAGAAAGGTCAAGATCCTGCTAATGACATACTTTCTAGGATGCCATCCCCTGGGTTCACACCAGGAAACATATGCCTTCCAGATTTTGTAGTAAATAAGCCTGGAGGCCGGCTTTCTGGCATTGACCAGAGTGGAAAGGACTGACTCTGAGAGCCCACGATCTTTTAAAATGTGGGTCTCAGCAGCCAAACCGTCAAATTTAGACTATGTAAAGCAGGGTGGCAAATCGGACCCTGTGAGAGCAGATCTGGCCGGAATGGGAGGACCCAAGGCCTGCCCACTGCCATCTTTATGATCTCTGCATACCAATGTCCTCTGGGCCAAGCTGGGGCTACTAAAAGGACCGACTTTGCTTCCCTTTTGACTCTCCCCAGGAACCGCAGAAGAAGAGGATTTGGAGGGAAGGCATAGATTAGATTGTACTGATCCCATGGGATTGTCAGAGCATCTGACCCCTGAGCAAGTACATCCTTTGTTCTTGACACAGATTTGTCCAGTTTCTTGTTGAATCTGGACGCGAACAGATGTACATCTGGGGTACCCCACTTGTGACATATGATCTGAAATATGTCGGGGTGTAGAGCCCATTCTCCTGGCCATAGTTACTGGCGGCTTAAAAAATCCGCTTGCCAATTTTTCACTCCTGGGATGAATACCGCAAATAGGCAGGAAACATGGCTTTCTGCCCATGCAAGAATGCGATTCACCTCCTTTTGGGCATCCAGACTTCTGGTGCCACCTTGGTGATTGATGTAAGCCACTGCCGTGGCATTGTCGGACTGTATCCGAATACGATGACCTTGTAGCCTGTAAGACCAGTCCATGAGGGCCAAGTAAATTGCCCAAGTTTCTAAAATATTGATGGGCAAGCGCCTTTCGGTCGCGGACCATCTTTCCTGCGTGCATGCTTCTTCTAGAACTGCTCCCCAACCTGTTAGACTGGCATCCGTGGTTACGATTTTCCATGGTAGTGGAAGAAAGGCTTTGCCTTTCAAAAGATTTCTGGTTCGTAACCACCAATTGAGGCTTCAGCCTATCCTTAAGGATAGGCACATAGGAAGATCCAAGGCATGAGGCTTCTTGTTCCAAGCCACGAGGATGCTTCTCTGCAGAGGCCTTGAGTGGAACTGGGCAAATGGAATAGCTTCGAAAGAGGCGACCATCTTTCCTAACAGTTTCATACATACTCCTTTTGCTTAACACTGGGCAGACTAGAGCTTTTACGGCCTTGACCTTTGGCTCTGGTAGAAACACTCTGCCTTGAGCGGTGTCTATGATCATGCCCAGATATTCCAACCTTATTGAAGGTTGCAAGGAAGACTTTTCTAGGTTGATTATCCAACCTAGGCTTTCCTAACGTTTTACTGTCTTGAAGACCGCGTGGTTCAGGCGCGCCACTGATTGCTCTATGAGTAGCAAATCGTCTAGATAAGCTACCACGGTTATGTCCTGAGCTCTTTGCTAAGATTTGCTAAGAGAGGGTCTAGAATCTTTGTAAAAACTTGAGGAGCCGTAGCGAGCCCGAAAGGAAGGGCCACAAATTGAAAATGGCGGTGGTCTACCGCGAACCTTAGATATTTTTGGTGAGTGGGAAATTTCGACACATGAAGATATGCATCCTTGATGTCTATTGATGCCATAAATTCTCCCCCTTGAAGGGTGGAGACCACCGAACAGATTGACTGCATTCGGAAGGATCGAATGTGCAGAAACTGATTCAGATCTTTTAGATCTAGGATGGGTCTGACATTCCCATTCAGTTTTGGAACAGTGAAGAGATTCGAACAGAACCCTGAACCCTGATCTTTTGGGTCCACTTCTACTATCACCCCCTGGGACAGTAAGCGATCTAAGGCCAGAAGTAGCGGTTTTCGCTTTACTGGATCTTTGGAAACCCTTGACCTTAGGAAACGAGGTGGTGGAAGCTCCTGGAACTCTATCTTGTAGCCCAGAGATACTGAGGAGACTACCCACTTGTCTTGAACCTCTTCCCACCAGGCTCCTGAAAACTGTAGGAGCCCCCCCCCCACTCGGCCGAGTGGGGGCGCCCCTTCATAGGGATGCTTTGGGGTTCTGCTTGGCAGACTTTCGTCCCCAAGTCTTTTTCTGCCCTTGGGCGTGACCTTGTACCTTTCCTCTGAAAGTAGATTGGGAAGGCCGTCGCCACTGCTTAGAGCCTGATGCTCCAGGGGAAGGAGAAAGAGAGCGCTTGAATGATGGACGTTTACACTTTTTGATTGGTAGGAGTGTAGATTTACCACCTGTAATTTTTTGGATGAATTTTTTTTTTGGATGAATTTATCTAGGTCATCCCCAAATAGGCATTCCCCTTTGAATGGGAAGCCAGTTAAGTATCTTTTGCATGAAAGCTCCACTGCCCAATTTTTAAGCCAAAGGGTCCTGCGCATGTGTACCAACAGGAGAGACAAACGAGATGCCTGCTGGGCAGAATCCAGAATGGCATCAATCATAAAACACAGCACCTGTGGAAGGTCTGCATAGTTCTCCACTTCCTCACTGGGAAGGAGACTAACCATCTGCTTAACCTGTTCCTTGAGGAATTGACACAAACCAACAGTTGCGACTGTAGGTTGGACTACAGCACCAGCCATGGAGAAGGAGGCTTTTAATAAAGTTTCCAGCTTCTTATCAGTTGGATCCTTAAACACCTGAGCATTGTCCAGAGGACAGGTCATGTTTTTGTTCACACAAGAGACAGCCGCATCCCCGGATAGGGATCTCTCCCCATTGTCAGAAAAATCATCTGAAAGAGAAAGTGCAGCAGAGGGAGGGGATCTACCCCTTTTTCCTGCTATCTTTTAAGGAAGTTGAAATAAAATTCATAATTCTTCCCTCAAAACCCTCCAATGTAGCCCTAAGGGAATCCTCTGTGACATAAGCTGGGGCTGTAACATTAGGAGAGGCTGCAAAACCTGACAGGGGCACTGACTCATCTTGTGAGGCTGGCTCCAGTCTTGCGGGGGGGGGGGATGGTAATCTACATGCATCTTTAGGACCCCTAGACGTAGGCGGTGACTTCCTTGTGCCTTTGTTACCTTCCCCCGAGACCCTCTTACGAGGAGACATAGTCCAAAGCTACAAAGCAAAGGTACTAGTACATATGCAATCACTGTTGTGCTAAAAGTCTCACAATACACATATATGCTTAATACTGCCCAACCTGATGCCGAGTAGGTGTCTTAGGTTAGCCTGGATCCGACCACTTAGGATGCTTACTGCTCTGTGTCCACCTGTTTACAGAGCTCTGACGCTCTGGGCTTTAAATTAGCCGCCTGGCGCCTGCACACTGGAGCGCCGTGCATGGCGACGCAACCACGCCTCTCCCTCTGTTCTCTGCCTGAAGCTGTAAAAGCACGCCCGCGCGTGTAGGACCGTCATGGCGGCAGCGAGGATGAGGGGGGGAAGAGGACTGTTGTAGCACACCCGCTGGACCATCAGACTACGTGGGACCCCCTTGTAATCCATCACCTGTGGCAGAGCTTGCAGTGGAGGAGGGGAGCGGTCTGGAGACTGGCTTCACTGAGTGTATATCCTGGAAAGGCACGGAAGTAAACACCAGGTTGCTCTTTACTCCCTCTAGTGGCGGAAACTAGGTAAGACATGCAACTACTCTGAAGAAATCCATATGTAATATATATATAGGATTAACTTCTCTTACCTGTCCCCGCCGCAGGAACTGCTGAGAACAGACAGTTTCCAGCCTTCACCCATCACGGCGGGTATCGTTGTTCCAACCCTCAGGGTTTTTTGGGTTCCTACTCAGAGAAACCTCTTTACCTGTACCTGTAAAAGACTCTGCCAGAAACATTCGTGCCACTGTTTTAATAGTACACCAAGCCTGGTTTCTCAGAGCCCAGTCCTCCAAGGAGAGACTTGCAGGCAAAACCTTATTTCTTCAGATGATGAGGCCCGGGTACCATACCATCTTGGGAGTCAAAATATCGGCCCGAGATATGGATCCGGTCAGCATAGCCCTTTAAGCCCCCGCAGGGACCAAACTGGAGCTTTCTTCACAGCACATGTTTTACATGACCAACCACCTTAGACACTGGTGAAAAAACGGAGGTGCTCCCCGTGTGGGAGGGGTTATATAGGGGAGGAATTCTCCTTAATTGGGGTTAACCAGTGCCCAATCACTGAAGGTGCCTATCTAACCCATTATGTAATGAATACTCTGTGTCCCGTGATGTATGATCAAGAAATGTCCATTATACAGCAAGATGAACAACTAATGTGACTTTGGAAGTGAGGTTGTGGGCGGGGCCCCCCCTTTCACCCTGTGCACACAGGGCCTTTACTCTCTCTTTTCCCCTTGGTGTACGCACTCACTAATGCCCGAGACCAGGCGGTACCGCGTTCATGTGAACTCAAAATTAGGGTGGCACCTCAATTTAGAAGTGAGCCGTACACCCAGATAACTGTTTCACCACTTGAGGCTCTGCACTGTGAACCACTTTGTCCCTTGATACCTGCATGGAATGTAACAGTTTGAAGGAGACACCACAGAGAGAGGTCCAGTCCCACCAGTCCTGCTCTTTTATCGCTGTGATAGACTGTGGCTCTGCATGTACCTGTCAGAACACACTTGCTTAAAGTGGTTGTAAAGGCACAAGTTTTTTACCTTCACACATCCTATGCAAGGTAAAAAACCTTCTGTGTGTAGCAGGCCGCCCAGCCTCCCGATACTTACCTGAGCCTCCTCTCAATCCAGTAATGTCCACGAGAGCTTTGGCTCTCTGAGGACTTGCACTCCTGATTGGCTTTTGGCAGTAGCGGAAGCCATTGGCTCCCGCTGCTGTCAATCACAGCCAGTGACCCAATCAAGAGACTGAGGGGGGCGAGGCCGAGTCGCAGCTCCATGTTTGAATGGACACACGGTACCCCCCAGAGCAAGCTGCTTGCTGTGGGGGCACTCGGCAGGAGGGAGGGGCCAGGAGTGCCAGTGTGGGACCCAAGAATAGAAGGATCCGGACTGCTCTGTGCAAAACCACTGCACAGAGCAGGTAAGTATGACATGTTTGTTATTTAAAAGAAAAAAAAAAGACTTTAATATCACTTTTACTCCTTCCATACCTACGGCTAGGTCTTTAGGGTCTCTGTCACACAGATTCAGTCCCAGTAGCTGTAGCACCAACTGCACAAGAGAGAAGCAGCGAACCGCTCCCCTCGCTATGCTTCTAATTGCATTCCCATTTTAGCTTGTTACCCTTAGCAATGGCATGTCCTTCTCTTCACCCCATGTGTGCATAACAGGCAGTGTTCTTTACCATACGCCATGTACCCCCCTGCAGCCCTTTAGAGTAACTTCAGACCAGGCTTCATATGGTTAAAGAAACTTTATTGGAAGACTGCAAGAGCACACTCCAAAACAGTCATAAGGTCCTAACTAATATTTCTAGGCTGCCTCCCTGTACCACCTCCAGGGGGCGGACTGCGCTTAGTTGCAAGGGTGAACCGCTCTCGGCATCTCGGCCTCGGTGAGTACTATAACTGAGAGTACAAACCAGCCATGTCAGAGGCCAACAGAGCGCATTCCCCATTGGAAATCCTGTGTCAACAAGTCTCGGCACTTACCGAGGCAGTCCAAAAGTTGCAAGATGGCTATGCCCAAATTGACGGTCGCCTTCAGCAACTCTCCGGACCACCTCCTTCAGCAGCTGCTGTCTCTGCACCTCCCAGTGGGGTCTCCTCTCCTCAGATACCAGCCAACCCTACAGTGATCATGGCCTCCCTGGAGCCTAGGGTTCCCACACCATAGCGATTTTCCGGCAACCGTAAAAAGTTCAGAGCTTTTAAGAATGCTTGTTCCTTGTATTTAGCTCTGCAACCCAGGACTTTTCCTACCGAAGTGGTAAAGGTCGGCTTCATCATCTCCCTCCTGGGCGATGAACCCCAAGCTTGGGCTCATAGCTTAATGGAACAGAGGAACCCCATGTTGAATGCAGTAGATACCTTCTTCGAGGGTATGGCACAGTTATATGATGACCCTCAACGCACAGCCACAGCTGAGGCTACGTTGCATAACTTGTGCCAAGGGCGAAGGCCAGTAGAGGACTATAATGTTGAGTTCCGGAAGTGCTCGGCTGATACCGGCTGGAATGAACCTGCCCTCAAGTACAAGTTCCGTCAGGTCTGAAACTGTAAAGGACGAGCTGGCCAGGATTGAGACCCCTGATTCCCTGGAAGACCTAATCCAAGTGACAACCAAACTGGATCGTCGCATGCATGAGAGGCGTTCAGAACGCTTCCAGGCTCCTCGTCCTAGTTGGATGCTTCCTAAACCGACTTCCATCCATCCATCCTACTCGGCTCCTCCATTCTCTACCACTTCTGAATTTGAACCAATGCAACTAGGGCTGGTTCGTGCTCCACTCTCCCCGGAAGAAAGATTACGTAGGTGTCAGGCCAATCTGTGCCTTTACTGTGGGGGTTCAGGACATTTCCCCCGTTCCTGCCCTGTGAGACCTAGTAAGTCCTACCCTCAACCTGCCATTAACTACCAAGTCTCCGGTTTTTCACAGACTTATGTTACTCTCTTTGTCTCCTTACAGCTACTGGAAAAGGAAGCTCGCCTACCCGCTATAGTTGATTCCGGAGCATGTAGTTGCTTCATGGATGCCTTGCTAGCTGCAAGTTTACACATCCCTCTGACAATTAAAAGTCAAAGCCTTCAGGTACACCTAGCTGATGGGTCTCTTCCCCGTTCTGGACTGATTACTCAGGAAACCAGACCCATCCTTACAACCACGAATTCCGGGCATCAGGAGTATCTACGCTTCGACATTATCTCTTCTCCTATATTCCCCATCATCCTGGGACTCCCTTGGCTGCAGGCTCATGAACCTCAAATTGATTGGAACAAGAAAGAAGTTTCTTTCTTATCTCAATACTGTACCCAACACTGCCTCCTTCCAGCTCCAGCCTCCTGCTCAACCATTACATCAATATCTGATAATCTGCAACATGTGCCCTCAGTTTACCTGGAGTTTAAAGATGTTTTTGACAAACAACAGGTCGACCGTCTACCACCTCATCGATATTATGACTGCCCTATAGACCTTTTGCCTGGCTCTGAAATCCCTTTTGGCCGCATCTTTCCCTTGTCCGAAACAGAATTGAAGGCTCTCAAGTCATATATTGACGAAAATCTCGAGAAAGGCTTTATCTGTTCCTCCTCATCACCGGCTGGAGCCGGTATTTTCTTTGTAGAGAAAAAGGATGGATCCCTCAGACCCTGCATTGATTACAGGGAATTAAACAAAATCACCATTAAAAACCGGTACCCGCTTCCTCTCATTCCGGAACTGTTCCAATGTTTCCGATCCGCCCAAATCTTTTCCAAGCTAGACCTTCGCGGGGTCTACAATCTTATCCGAATTCGAGCGGGCGATGAATGGAGGACCGCTTTCAGATCCAGGTTTGGGCATTACGAGTACCTGATAATGCCGCTCAGGCTCTGTAACGCCCCGGCCACTTTTCAACATTTAGTGAACGACATTTTTCGTGAATACCTCGACAACTTTCTAGTTGTTTATCTAGATGACATTCTCATTTTTTCGGCCACCATGGAACTTCACCGGGTACACGTCAAACTGGTCCTGTCAATCCTCAGACACAAATTATACCTTAAAGCCAAAAAATGTGAATTCGAAAAAACAACTGTACAGTTCTTGGGGTTCATTATTTCCACTGACGGTGTTGCAATGGATCCACAGAAGGTCAAGGCAATTCAGGAGTGGCCGGCTCCTGTGGATAGAGAAGGGGTACAACGATTCTTAGGATTTTCAAATTTTTATCGAAGGTTCATTGCTGGCTTTTCAGCTATCATAACTCCCATCACCCAACTTACACGCCAGCATAATCATTTTCAATAGTCCTCAGAAGCCCAGGAAGCTTTCTTAAAGTTAAAGGCACTATTTTCATCTGCACCAGTCTTACGACACCTGGACCCAGCCCTACCTTTCATACTAGAGGTTGATGGTTCGGAAACTGCTACTGGGGCCATCCTCTCTCAAAGACAGGGTCCCAAGGCCCTCCTGCACCCTGTAGCTTTCGCATCCCAGAAATTAAGTTTACCTGAAAAGAATTATGACGTGGGCAATAGGGAGTTACTGGCCATCAAGTTTGCCTTGGAGGAGTGGAGATATTTACTTGAAGGGGCATCTCATCCTGTCATGATATTCACTGACCACAAAAATCTGGAATATCTTAGAACAGCAAAACGTCTAAAGCCCAGGCAAGCTCGATGGGCCCTCTTCTTTTCCAGATTCAATTTTCATAATTCTTATAGACCTGGTTCTAAAAATGGAAAAGCGGACGCACTCTCCCGGATGTTCCATGAAACTTCTCAGGTAACTGAACCCTGTACCATCTTGTCCCCGCAAAATTTCCTTCTGGTCACCCAAGTGGGCCTGATATCCGCAATTAAATCAGCATCCAGTCAATGTTCCAAAATTGACATATCTTCATTGGAGAAACACAATGACCTATTCTGGTCCCACAGAAAAATCTTTGTCCCGCTAGAATCAAGGCTCCCAACATTACAGACTTTCCAGGACCACAAGCTGGCAGGCCACTTTGGGTCACAAAAGACCATGGAACTAATTTCACGCTCTTTTTGGTGGCCGGGCTGTAGACAGGACTGCAAGAACTAAGTTTCTTCCTTCATCCCATGCCAGCGCAGTAAGGGTCCAAATACAAAATCTTGGGGCCTACTTAAACCTTTATCAATTCCTGAATGGCCATGGGCAGAAATCTCTATGGATTTTATCGTGGACTTGTCTCCTTCGGGGGGATTCACTACTATCCTTGTCATTATTGACCGGCTTTCCAAAATGGCACATTTCCTGCCCATTGTGGGTACTCCCTCTGCCTCTGCTACAGCTAATGTGTTTTTTAAGGAAATCATCAGGCTTCATGGTACCCCTGTGAGCATCACCTCAGATAGGGGTGTCCAATTCACTTCCAAGTTTTGGAGAGAATTATGTAAATCATTGGAAATAAAGATCTGCCTCTCCTCCGCTTATCACCCCCAAAGTAACGGCCAGACGGAGAGAACAAATCAAACCCTGGAACAATACCTCCGATGTTTCTGTTCTGACTCCCAAGACGAGTGGTCCACTCTCCTGCCATATGCTGAATTCGCATATAATAACTCCATCCATTCCACCACCAATCAAACACCTTTTTGGTCGAATTTAGGATTCCACCCCTCTTTCCTCCCAGTTCCCATCCCGGAGTTGTCTGTCCCTGCTGTACAGGATAGGGTAGCTGCCATCCAGCTGAATTTCCGGAAGATCCAAGAGGCTATGCAAAAGGCCCAGGAAGACTATAAGAAACACTATAATAAAGGAAGGAAGGAGAATCCAGCCTTTAAAGTAGGCAAAGAAGTGTGGCTATCAGCCATCAACCTCAGACTGCCAATTCCCTCACGGAAATTAGGGCCAAAATTTATAGGTCCCTTCAAAATCAAGAGGGTAATCAATCCTGTGGCCTTTGAACTAGCTCTACCGGACTCTTACAAAGTGTATCCAGTCTTCCATGCATCTCTCTTAAAACCTGTTGTTCCCAGCCCTTTTTCTGACCGGGAGGAACCACCACCTCCACCAGTCATGATTGATGGAGAAAATGAATTTGAGGTGGAAAAAATTCTAAGTTGCAGGAAAAAAGGTAGGCAGCTCCAATATCTAATCAAATGGAAGGGGTATCCCCCTGAAGATAATTCTTGGGAACAATACGGAAATTTACATGCCCCACGTTTGATCCAGGCATTTCACTGAGAACACCCGGAGTTGATGTCTACCTTGGGTGTCGGGAGGCCACCCCTCGGGGGGGGGGGGCACTGTCAGAAGAATATGCCTTCTTGTCATGCTGGCCGTGTTCTTGCGTGCATGCGTGGTGGAATGGCGCTCCGGCGCATGCGGGTTCGCGGTCCGGAGCTCGCACATGCGCACTAGCGCACATCCAACGTGATCCTTTGGGCGGCCTATAAAAGGCGCTCAGAGGATCAAACAATTGCTCGTTTGTCTCAGATTCCTGTGTGATCTGATCCTGCTTCCTGTACTTGTGCCTGACTACCTGTTGTGTCCCGGATTGTTATTGGATTCCTCTGCTCTCCTCCTGGACCTGACCTCGGCTTGTTTAATCGGATTTCCACCTGTCTCCTGTGTTGGACCCTCGGCCTGTTACTTGGACTGTCTCCTGTCTCCTTGCCTGACCTCCTGCCTGTACCTGGACTACCCGTGTCTCCTAGACACCCACCTTCAAACCTGCAGTTTAAAGTTACTGTTCCTGTGTTTGACTCTCAGCCTGGTTCTGGACTGTTTACCCCTTTGTTTCAGCCTGTACTCCTGTCCATCAGTATCTGCACAGTGGCTCTTCTCTGCAAGGACCTTCACGCAAGATACCTACGGTCCATCGGGGTAGCCTGTGCCTCTTTGTGCCATTCAATCCCTGTACCACCTCCAGGGGGCGGACTGCGCTTAGTTGCAAGGGTGAACCGCTCTCTGCATCTCGGCCTCGGTGAGTACTATAACTGAGACCAAGTGATTATTTGTTAAAAATATAATTTCCTAAGAGTTAATGGTTTGAATTTGAAAAAGATCCAGTAAAAATCTTTGTAATTCTAATTTGCTCCATATCTGGAAAGAAAGAGAATCAAAAATATGAAAAACTTGAAATACTTATATATATGTGATTATTATCATCCTTTTACGGTTATATTTCCTTATTATGGTATGAATGTACACTTGTATAATATGCCTTCTCAACCTTGGATGAATGCTTGAAAAAAAAGTGTGAGGTCTCAGGGAATTCCAGCTAATAATTTATATATCTACAAATAATCCTTACGTAGCCATTAGGAAGAATCCCCCCCCCCCCTTTCAGATAGCTAAAAAGCTCATTGTGTCAGTGGTTACTTATTTGAGAGGCAGAAACTGCTCACCGGTCAATGAGCCCTTAGTAGCTTTCAGAAGAACCCTAGGGATCCACTGAATCCTGGTTGAGAAAGATAGACAGCATGTAAGAGCAGCAGTTTATTTTTCCTTAAAGTAGTGATATGGTAACATTTCTGTCAGATTTCCTCTGCTGTCTGGGTCCAGCTGTGGAGATCCCCTTGATGTCCAGTTTGGAGAAAATCTCCAAAAGAAGACACAGACAGATTTGGAAAGAGTGAGAACCACTTTTATGTTTTATTGCTATCTGTGTCTCTGTTGGGCAGATTCTCCCCCACTTCCTACTATCAAACTTGGACAGGAAGAAAGACTCAGAGGTTCTAACCCTTCCTACCTCTATTTAAATCATAACAGTCTTTGGTGGAGACCCACTTTAGCAGGAAAATACTGGATAATCTACATACCGAGCAGTCCTCAATGTTCTTCTGAAGCAGCTTGATCTTCAGCTCTTCCTTAGTCCTCACAGTGTTGGCATTACCTCTGTTCACTGGCACTGATGCTGGTGGGCTCTGTGCCACGCTCATGACTGGCTGGGGTGCCATTGCTGTAGATGGCTCATCGCTCGTTTGGTTACCAAATTTGGCCTTTGTAACCTCAGAGAAAATGTTGACGGTTTCATCATTCATGTCCACAAGATGGATTCTCTGTAAAGTGCTCTGTTGTCCCGGCGTCTCTACATAGTCCCTTATGGCTTCCACTATGTTTTCAATGCATAATTTTAGGGGAAAACCAAAAATACCAGAACTGACAGCTGGAATTGCTATTGAACTGTGACTGTTCTCGGAGGCCAGCTGTAAACTGGTGGTAATCGCCTTTCGTAGAAGCCATTCACATTTGGAGGGGGAATTTGCATCCCATCGGGGACCCACTGTATGTATGATTTGTTTGCACGGCAATTTCCCTGCGTCAGTAATTACTGAATCTCCAGTGG
Source organism: Lithobates septentrionalis (assembly GCA_037952835.1). Classification (NCBI taxonomy): domain Eukaryota; kingdom Metazoa; phylum Chordata; class Amphibia; order Anura; family Ranidae; genus Lithobates; species Lithobates septentrionalis. The sequence goes on along the minus strand of JBBDGP010002216.1, from coordinate 1,018,559 downwards.
ACAATCTACCATCTTTCCTGATAATCTGATCGCAGTCATCTTGGAGTTTATGTCCTGCTGCATCCAGAATAGCTTTTGCCAAACCCCCAATATGTTTCAGATCTTCATTGGCTGCATTAACAATGACATCTACATTGTGACGGCACAGGTCATCTTTATATACAGAGAGGGTCAGTCCATTCGGAAGAGTTATTTGTAATCTGGGTTTACTAAATAGATTATTTTCTACACCAGCCTCCTCTAAACGTATAACACAATTGTAAGCTGTCCTTGCCATTGTAGCATGCAGTTCTTCATGGATCTTACAAAACTTTTTGGCTCCCGGTTTCTCAATACGGAGAATATCACTGTGAAGTGAGTGCAGAATGTCCCTAATGACATTTGCTTCTTCTTGAACCTTCATCCGTGGTCCTGACAGGCAGATGCTGTTCTGGTTCTTTGTTACATTTACATTTTTCTTTATCTTTTCCAACATCTCCTTCCTTTCCTCCCAGATGAACGTCATCTTTACTGAAGGTTGAACTGGAATTTCGGTCTCTAAAGTAGTGTTCTTCTCCAGAAAGTCACTGAATTGTTGGTAACACTTTAGAACATTTGGAATCAGGCCGGTGATTACCAGGTTGTCCTCCGTTCCAGAAGATTCCTCTATCAGGACTGTGATTTCCTCTGCATTAAATACCTGAAGTAGATTTGACTGGAGACTTCTCCACTCACGAGATTTCAGAAGACTTTTGTCTTCCACTAAAAGTTCTATGTGAACCAGATTTTCTTTGATTTGGTTTTCTGCTGTTGTCAAGTCTTCCTGTGAATGAGCCATCAGTTTAACAACGCCATCATCAATTTCCAGCATTGCGTTAATGTTGTGACGTACAAAGAGCAGAGAGGACAGATCTTCGTTATCGGTGGACATCAGGAACTGGACGAGGTGTGGATTCATCTGGATGGCTTTACTTTTCATTTGTTGTTTGATGTCGAGTATCTCATATTTGACCGTGAGCACTTCATTTATCAATCCAGATAGCCAGATAGACTTTCTTGGCACATCATAGTCCATCTTCAGCTCTGGAACCTGGTCCAGGATCTTTTTCTTCTGGCCGCTGTTACACATAATCTGATAGAGGGCTGGAGACATAGATATTGTGTCAGTCTCGGTTTGTTTCTTTCTTTCTACTTGTTTGGTGGTTTCCTCTATCAGTTGTCTGAATGTCGGGTCAATCTTTGTAACATCCTTGGACAATCCAGCCAAGAAAACTTTCTCTAAACCAAAGTCAGGTTTGATGAGTACTCCATCATAGGTGGAGCTGCTGACATGTTCTCTAATAGTTTCCCAGACAGACTCATCCATTTTATATTCTATCACTCTGAACTTTGATATGAGAAGTGAGAATTCCTTATAAACCTCCCCCTTCCATCTCGGTACAATCTTTTTCACAGACCAGAGATGGGTGGACAAGGCAGGAGGGAAGATGAGTTGAAGGACAGGATCCTGGTCTTTATCTGGCCATTTGATCTCACAGTGTTTATTCTTCATCTTCACATCTATGTTGTTCTTTAGTCCTTCATTATTACAGATATGTTCCAATATGTATGGACTGATATTAAACTCTATAGGCTTTGATATTTCTATACAAGGTCTGTGCATTCCATACAGTGCTATACCTAACAATGGGTAGTAAGGGTATACAGATATCTTTTTCTTGGAAAACACATGATCCTTCTTCAAAACTTTTTTGACATCTGGAAAAGAGGGAAACAAACAGATGGTTCACACTGATGCTTCACTTAATATTCACTTTTACTTCTTTGAAGTTGTTGACCAATAATCATCTATTTCACCCATTTAATTAAGTCCTGTCATGTTTTTGTTCTCTATGCTCCATTATTTTCAATATCATAAATGACTCCCTCATAGGCGTGCACAAGGGGTGTGCCAGGTGTGCCTGGGCACAAAAAGGAGATGCAAGCAGATTGGCAGCGGAAGCTGGGCGCTGGAACCCTCTCTGTGTACCAGCACCCGGCACAGGATGGAGTACACTGTCGGTGGCTGGGTTTTTTACTATCGGAACCTCCAGCGCTGGCCTCTAGTGTCTGCACACACAAATCCCTCCCTGTTCTCCCTATACAACAGAGGAGGGGGCGGGGCAGAGTATCCACTTGGCCGCTCTAGTTTCACACCTGCAGCATCAAGAGAAGCCCGCGGCAGCAGCCTGACCAGCCACATTAAATTTAAGTTTCTGTTCTGCGGGGGAGAGGAGAGCTGATGTGGGTATAGGACAGGAAGGTTGAAGAGCTGTAACTCCAGCTGCGCTAGAAGGAGAGGAGAGCTTTCGCTTGGGGAGATATTGTAGGGGAAAGCTCTGTACTGGGGGGAGGGTCTGTAAACTGGCGTAGCATCCCCTGAACTTTGTACAATAGCACACGTCTGAATTCTGCACCCTGTGCATAGGGAATTCCTGAACTCTGCACTCTACTCTACTCTGCAGCACACTTTTGAACTCTGCACCCTGCAGGCAGCTCACCCCTGAACTCTGTAAATAGCACACACATGATTTCTGCACCCTGTACCTAGCTCACTCTTGAACTGTGCACCCTGTTTGTAGTGCACGCCTGAACGCTGTACTTTTTGCATAGTGCATACCTGAAATTTGCATTCTGTGCATAGCGCACTCCTGAACTCTGCACTCTACATAGCGCACTTCTGAACACCTGCACACTTTACATAGCTTATGTCTGAACTACCTACATAGCACAAGCATGATCTCTGCACCCTATGCATAGCTCACTCCTCAACTGTGCACCCTGTATGTAGCACACACCTGAACTCTGCACTCTGTGCATAGCGCCCTCTTGAACTCTCCACCCTGCACGTAGCTCACGTCTGAACTCTGTACATAGCACACGCATGATCTCCGCTCACTCCTGAACTGTGCACCCTGTGTGTAGCTCACACCTGAATGATGGATCTTTGTACATAGCACACACGTGAACTCTGCACCCTGTACCTAGCTTACTCCTGAACTCTGCACTCTGTACATAGCGCATTTCTGAATTCTGCACCCTGTGCATAGCGCATGCCTTAAGTCTGCACTCTGTGCTGGTGCACTCCTGAACAGTACACTCTGTATGTAGCATTCTCCTGAACCCTACACACTGTACGTAGTGCACGCCTGGGCCCTGCAGTCAGTACAAAGGAAACGTTAACCCCCCTCACCCTGCCACACACACTTTTTGTTGCATTCTCCCTGGTAGGGGCCCCAGTGTATCACTTTGCCCAGGGGCCTGTGATATTTTTAAGACCACCCTTGCTCTGTGTGTAGATGAGGAAGATCTCCTACTGATGGCTCGGCTTATAAGAGAAGTGCGGAAGCACGTGTGTGTGTGTGTGTGTGTGTGTGTGTATGTATATATATATATATATATATATATATATATATATATATATATATATACACACACACGTATGTTTGAGCTTTGAGGTGCACACCCTAAAGCAACAGGCTGCGCACACCTATGGACTCCCTTAGCACTGGTTTTGTACCAACAATCCTCAAAACTCCCACCATCACCAGGTACCAAAAAACCCCAACATGGCTGTGGACAATTTAAACAATTTTCACCCCGTTTCTAACTTACTCTTCTTTACAGAGATCCCTGAGCGGGCTGTGATAGCTCAGTTACATAATCATCTGACTTTAAATAATCCATTTGAATCCCTCCAGTCTGGTTTTTGGCAACTGCACTACAGAGAAACCGTCTTGGTCAAAGCCATTAACGATTTTCTGTTAGCTTTTGGTTCTGGCTCACTTAGGCCCCATTCACACCTGATCAATTATCTGCTTGAAGCTTGAAGCTCAAAAACGCTGGAGGAGAAAAAAATCAATAATTCTCTATGGAGATGGTTCACATCTCTATTCCAAGTCACCTAAAGCTCCAACAAGTTCTGGAGCTTTTTTTGTTTCTCAAATCGGGCAGATTTGGGCGTTTTTTGGCACATTAGTGTTCCCATAGAAATGAATGGAAACGTGTCATTTGCACGTTTTTGCACGATTTTCTGCTCAAATGAAAAAAAGTTAAAAAATAAAATAGTAATATATTAATAAATATATGTAAAATAAATACACAAATAACTAAAAATCATCATAAATAAGTAAAATAAATGAATAATATGTAATAATACATTAATAAATAATAATTAACCTCTAACCTTAAAAATATTAAATACATTATTACTATAATTATTATTATTATTATTATTATTATTTATAGTAATAATAATAAAATAACAATAAACACCCAGACTCTAACAAAAAATACAATAATAATAATAATAATAATAATTTATTTTGTGTTAGGGTTAATGTGTTCAGCTATTTATTATTATTTTATTTTTTCAAGGGGTAAGGGTTAAAGTTAAGGGTTAATTATTTATTGCTAGTATTCATTTATTGAAGTTATTTATTTTATTTATGATTTTTATTTATTTGTGTATTTACACAAAACCCTGATGTAAGGGGGGATCTCTGGGGACCCTGATGTAAGGGGGGATCTCTGGGGACCCTAAAGTAAGGGGGGATCTCTGGGGACCCTAATGTAAGGGGGATCTCTGGGGACCCTGATGTAAGGGGGGATCTCTGGGGACCCTGATGTAAGGGGGGATCTCTGGGGACCCTGATGTAAGGGAGGTCTCTGGGGACCCTGATGTAAGGGGGGATCTCTGGGGACCCTGATGTAAGGGGGGATCTCTGGGGACCCTGATGTAGGTGGTTGATCTCTGGGGACCCTGATGTAGGTGGGGGATCTGCATTCAGATATGTAATGATTATACATATATATATATATATATATATATATATATATATATATATATATATATATATATATATATATATATACATACATAAACGTATATATTATATATATGTGTATGCCCACCAAAGTGTATGACTTTCCTTACTTAGCTGCTATGGGCTCTAGCCCGAGATCTTTTGTAGACCTAGCAACAACCCTGGTGGGGGCCCTTCATGGTTTCTTGCACCGGGTCCTGAAGATTCTAGTTACGCCTCTGGGATTAAGTCATATCTCACTGAACGCTGCCACTTTTTCCCTATTCATCTTTCAGGACAGCACCATATAGAGACACTGGCTCCTCCCCTCTTAGGAAACACCGCTTTCCAATTCAATATTTAAATCTCATCGTCCCACCAGGCCCCACAGTTCAGGTGTTTCCTCCGGTGGGGAGACACTGCTTGGGAGCTGTGGCTGAACAGTTAGGGAGGCTGAAGCCAAAAATCTTTCTGAGGAGGAGGGGGAGTCGGGTCTCTCTATCTCCTTCGCTCTGGCATTCTTTTTCAGTCAGGTAAAGGCTGGGGAAGCCACGCTTACCTGTTTAAAACTGTGTTTGGCGTGCCTCAGCTTCTCTTGGGGAAGGAGGACAGCTGAGGAGGTCCGCGTTCTTCTGCCCAGGGGGGCGCTGTAGGAAGTGTCTGATTCTCTCCTGCTTGTTCAGGCAGCCAGCATGTGAAGCTCTATGGCCGGGTCGGATGACGGGCGATGTCAGTTTCGGCGAGGGCGGGCACTTCCGACGATCCCGCGTCTTCCGGTTCCAGACGCGGGGAAAGAAAACGGACCGAGCGTTCGGCTGGTGCGACCCCTTTGCCTTGCTGTAGAGTCAGCTGTCGGGGGAACGATCGATCACCATCCTCAGCGGACATGTCGGAGGCAGAGGTCTCTCGAACTGCTCCAGGAGACAATAGCACCAGCCATGCTAAGGTAAGTGGAACCGTGGGGTGGTGTTCCCTTACCTAATCCCGATAGCTTCACGGGTGTTCTCCCCTCACTGGTGGTCGGGGGGGGAAGGGTAGTGTGTCTGAGACCCTGGTGGTGGTTGGTCCTGGGGGGGGCACTCCTGGTGGTCCTCTGTAAAGCACTGGTAGGATTGGGCATTTATGGCGACTCTCTTTCTTTCTTTTTCAGAAAGCCACAGAGAAAAGCAAGTCACCTCATGGTTCAAAAAAAAATGTCCCTCTTGTAGAGTTAGCTTGGGGGAATCTTGGACTAAGGCACTCTGCAAGGTGTGCATTGACGGTTTAGTCAGGGAGCAGGCAGCAGAACAGGGTACAGATCTTGCTGCATCCGTCAAGGAGCTTTCTAGCACCTTTCAGTCCTTTAACCACTTCCTGCCCGCCCTATGGCGGGTTGACGTCCGGGAAGTGGTTCTGTTATCCTGACTGGACGTCATATGGCACGCATCGCGGCGATCGGTGGATCGTTGTGTCAGTCTGACACACCGCTACACCGATCTTGGTAAAGAGCCTCCGGCGGAGGCCCTTTACCACGTGATCAGCCGTGTCCAATCACGGCTGATCGCGCTGTCAATAGGAAGAGCCGTTGATCGGCTCTTCCTCACTCGCGTCTGACAGAGCGAAGGTTTCCTTTTGCAGAAGGGGAGTCTCTAGTCTGGAATAAATCCCCTAGACTGGATGCTGCCTTTTCCCAGGTTTCCAGGCACACGGATCTGGCTTTTAAAGACATGGGGGTTCTTTCAGACCATATGGACAGAAGGATGGACTCTCTCTTGAAGAAGTCCTGGTATTCGTCGCAAGGAAACCTTAAGCCTGCCATGGCGGTCACAGTAGTGGCCCGCAACATGGAATATTGGCTCACTCAAATCAAAGCACACATCGAGGCAGGAACACCAAAAGAAACTATTTTGTCTTCCTTCCCCATGCTACTTAAGGGGGTAGCATATATTGCGGAGGCTTCCGCTGAATCATGTCCGCAAGGTCTCCAGCCCTCACCAATTCAGCTCGAAGGGCCTTATGGCTTAAGATGTGGCAAGGAGACAGCGCGTCTAAAGTTAAACTCTGTGGAATTCCACTCACAGGGGATCTTTTGTTTGGACCAGGGTTCTGAACAGCCCAAGAAAACCCAATGATGGGGTAACCAAGGTGGGAGGAAGATTGGGGGCCTTCCTTCCACAGCGGGAGATGATCACCTCCAACCAGTTTGTGTTAGGGATCATAAGAAGAGTTTACCAGCTGGAGTTCTCAGAACCTCCTCAGCACAGACTTCTTGTCACCGAGCTGCCAAAGTGTGCAGAAAAATCATCAGCTCTTCTATCCTCCCTACAGGAGTTGGAAGAACAAGAGGTGGTGGTAAGGGTTCCTGTAGAGGAGACAGGCAGAGGCTTTTACTCCCACATCTTTGTGGTCTGCAAGCCCTCGGGAACGTTCAGGCTTATTATGAACCTGAAGCCTCTGAATGTCTCAATTACCTACAGGAAATTCCGGATGGATTCTATCTATTCGGTGAAGGCGCTTCTGCCTCCGAATTGCTTCATGGCGTCGATAGACTTGAAAGACGCTTATCTGCACATTCCAATCGCAGAAAGTTATCAGAGGTTTCTCAGACTAGCGGTAAAAACCAGGGAAGTAACGTTTCATCTACAGTTCAAAGCACTCCCCTTTGGACTATCCTCTTCCCCCCGCATCTTCACCAAAATGATGGTGGAGGTCCTGGCTTTCTTGCGGCTCAGAGGCATCTCTGTAGTCGCATACCTGGACAATCTACTTCTGTTTGTCCCTTCCCCGGAGCAGTTGTTCCAGGATCTTCAGGTAGCAAGAGACAGCCTAGAGAATTTGGGGTGGCTCTTGAACCTGGAAAAATCCAGTTTGGTTCCGTCCCAAAAGGTCACCTTTCTGGGCTATGTATTGAATTAGACAAAGCAAAAAGTGTTTCTTCCAGTAGAAAAGATCCAGAAGGTGGACAGAGCAATGTTATTGCTCCAGGGCAGCCGTCAGATCTCAATAAGAAAAGCGATGTCAGCATTGGGCTTACTGACTTCCACGCTCCCGGCAGTTCAGTGGGCAGTTCTGCATTTTCGCCCTCTACAACTATTTATCCTGAGGGTCTGGGACCACAGTCCAGGGTCTCTGGACAGCTTAATATCCGTGCCGAGTCAGGTCAAGAGGTCCCTCTGGTGGTGGAGAAAAGGGTCCAATCTCTCACAGGGCCTGGAGTGGGTTCTTCCAATCTCCAGGACGGTAATGACCGATGCGCGCGGCACAGGTTGGGGAGCACACCTAGATTCCAGGATGGTGCAAGGTACCTGGAGGGGAGTAGACGCAAAGAAATCCTCGAACTAGAGGGAACTAAGAGCAATAGAGTTGGCTCTTTGCAGAGAGAACTCCTGGGACAGCACGTGAGGGTCCGTTCGGACAACTCATCAGCAGTGGCCTACATCAACAGGCAAGGGGGTACCAGGAGCAGATCCTTGTGGGGTCTGGCAGAATTGGTGTACTTTGAGGTTGATCACCCTCAAAACCGTGTTTTTGGTGGCGATCACCACAGCAAGGAGAGTGAGTGAACTCAAAGCCCTTTCTATTAGGGCACCTTTTTTTCAGGTTTTTAAAACGGATCCGGCCTTTTTGCCAAAAGTGGCCTCTAGTTTTCATAGAGGGCAAGAAATGATTTTACCTACCTTCTGTTCGAATCCTGTGAAGGAACAGGAGCATATTTTCCACAAATTGGACGTTAGAAGGTGCGTCCTTCAGTACTTAGTACAAAACAGTTTAGGAAATCCGATTCTAGGGGCTAGGAAAGGGTCCAGAGCCTCTAAACGATCAATAGCCGGATGGTTAAGATTGGCCATTAGCCAGGCTTATGTAATCGGGGGGTTGGAGCCCCCGGAGGGAATTAAGACACATTCCACCAGGGCAGTGGCGACTTCTCAAGAAGAGTGGGCTGGTGCTTCTCCGGAGCAGATCTGGAGAGCAGCAACGTGGTCCAGTTTTTCCACGTTCGTGAAGCACTACAGATTGGACCTGCTGTCAGCCAAAGACCAAGCCTTTGGGCGTAAAGTGCTGCAGGCAGTAGTCCCTCCCTAAGGTAAGGTGCTCGCTTATCCTCTCTATGGTGCTGTCCTGAAAGATGAATGGGGAAAAACTGAGTTACTTACCGGTAACATCCTTTTCCAGGAATCTTTCAGGACAGCACCGGTACCCACCCAAATTTTTGGTTATCTATGAGAACTCATCGCATGAGAGCGTCAGGTAACATAAAGATTTGTATGACGTATTCTTGTGTCTCCCCAGCTGGCCGGAGGAACTCTTGAAGAACTGAGGGGCCAGTGGGACGATGAGATTTAAATATTGAATTGGAAGGTGGTGTTTCCTAAGAGGGGAGGAGCCGGTGTCTCTCTATGGTGCTGTCCTGAAAGATTCCTGGAAAAGGATGTTACCGGTAAATAACTCCATTTTTTTCTCTTGTTGGATTCCAGTTTGCAGTCGGTCCATCCAAGTTCGGTGTCCCCCAGGGCTCAATCTGGGGACCTTTACTTTTTAGCATTTACATGTTTCCACTTGGCTAACTGCTTAGATCACGAGGGCTCAATTATCATGATCTAAAAACTTGGATGGCCCACAATTTCCTTCAATTAAACTGTGATAAGACTGAAGGCATGCTTGTTGGCAGTGCACCCCCCATTAATTTTGTAAGGCCAGTCCTGATATCCTATCTATAGATGGCACTATACTTGAGCTTCAGTCTAAATTGAAAACTCTAGAGGTGATATCTGATGCTAGTGATCCACATGTACAAAATGTTTCCAGAACATCTTTTTTCCATTTGAGAATCATTGCTCGGCTACGTCCTATGTTATCATACACTGGAGCTGAAAATCTGATGCATACATTTGTCTTCTCCCGACTTGACTGCTGCAATATTTTACTCGCTGGTGTACCTAAATTCACTATTAATCAACTTCATTATGTCCAAAATTCTGCAGCCAGAATCCTGACTAGGCCAGGTACAAGTCATCATATTACCCAGATTCTGGAGTCTTTGCACTTACTATCCGTAAGGTTTCGCATGGACTTTAAGATCCTCTTGCTCTCCTATAAGGCTCTTCATGGCTGGGCACCCCATTATCTCTCTTTTATCAACTTATTCCTGCCCTGGTCCTCCGCTCCTCAAATTCTGGTTTGCTGTGTGTCCCCCCTACACTCAATAGGAGACAGAGCCTTCTCCTGCTACGCTCCAAAACTGTGGAATTCACTTCCAAAGAACATCCGAGAATCATCTTCTCTAAACTCATTCGAATTAAAGTGATTGTAAACCTTCGTTTTTTTTGTTTTTTTTAAAAATAACATACATATCATACTTACCTCCACTGTACAGCTCGTTTTGCACAGTGTGGCCCCGAACATCCTCTTCTGTGGTCCCTCGGCGGCTCCTCCCCGCATAGTATAACCCCCTAGGAGCAGCGCTCTCCCTGGGGGTTGCCTTGCGTGCACGCTCCCGAGTCCAGCATTTGCGTGCTTAGACACAGAATGCCGGACTCGGCCCCGCCCCCCGCGTCATTGGATTTGATTGACAGCAACGGGAGCCAATGGCTGCGCTGCTTAAAATCTATTCAATCAAGAGCTGAGAACCCCGGGCAGAGAGGTCCAGCGCGTCTCCGCCGAGGGAACGAACGGGCTCAGGTGAGTAAAAAGGGGGGGCTGGGGGGCTGGTCACTGTCAGAAGTTTTTTCACCCTAATGCATAGGATGCATTAAGGTGAAAAAACACGAAGGTTTACAACCCCTTTTAAATCTCCCTTTTTTCCATTATTTTACCCTGTGCATTTCTTGTGTTTTCTTTGTAACGTGATTTGAGAAGCCACCTTTAAAGGTGCTATGTAAAATACATTTTATTATTATATTTTCAGGATTTTGTACAACTGGTGACACAACAGGACAATGGAGTGGCTTAGTGGCTTCAGTGGAGGCTTTGCAGTGATGAGGTGTGAGGTTTCATTCTCCCCGGCAGGGCCATCCTTAAGGCAGGGCAAAAGGGGCAGCTGCCCTGGGCCCTGTCATTGTTGTGGGGCCCAAAGCAGCAGCCTCATACTTGGCAACTATCCTGGTTTAAATTCCCTTGTCCCTTGAAGTTTTAGTCCCGTGCTGTGTCCTGATATCTCTGTGTGAAGTGCTGTTACTAATGCTGCCCAGCTCTGCCCTATTGTTTTGTACAGATGACTCACCTGCAGACCCCGTGTTTACATGTAAATAACCTGCATTGATATGTAAATAGCGGCAACATTCATATGTAAATAGCTGTGGACCGGCGGCATTGATATGTAAATAAAGGCGGCATTCCTATGTATATCATGCCCCCCTGAGGTCATGTCCACCATCACCTATACTGAATGCTGCCCACTCGGGAGGTAAAGGGGCATGTTTGAAAGTTCTGCCTGCAACTGTGATCATTAAGCCTACCATCAGCCTGTCCTGTTCTGCAAAGGTAAGCAAATTGGTGGGGGGAGGGCAGTGTGTGGTGTGCAGGGGTATGCAGAGAAGGAATTACAGTTTGGGGTGCACAGGTGAGTAAGGAGGTGATGTATGGAGGTAAGGAAGGTGGGTGCAAAGATGAGGAGAGGAGGCAGGTAGAGTTATAGGGGGAGGTTTGGAGTGGAGAGGATGGGGGAGGTTTGGGGTGCAGAGGTTAGCAGAGGTTTTAGGATGCGAAGGTGTACTGACAGGGTGGATAAAGATGTAGGTAGTATGCAGGGCAACCCATTCATTTCAATGGGCTGCTCTATGCGCTAGAAATGCGGAAGAGAGATCTAAACCTTTTCTCAAAATCACTCGGTGCCACAGCACATGTCAGCAGATGTGTGAGGGTGTCATTAAAAATTAATGGCACTGCTGTGTATCTGATAAAGGGCAGCACCTTTCTGTGGTGTCAGGAAAATGATTTTGCATGCGTTCCCGACACACACAAATGGGAACGCAGGCTAAATGTCTCAGTGGTCAGTGTAAATCTTCTCATTACATTGGTGCTTGATGTACAATCCTTTTATTCACACTAATGGCCAGTGTGAATGTTCCCCTTACATTAGCGGTGAGTGTAAACCCCTATTACATTAGTGGTGAGTGTAAACCCCTAATACATTGGTGGCCAGTGTTGAAACTCCTCTTTAAATTAGTAGTTGGTAAAAAAAATCTGCATTGCCATTGATTACACCCTCCTCTCCCCCCTGCACTGCCACTGATCCCAGGAGTCCTAGGATCCCTAGGAGTTTTTTGTCTATTGATGGTTCCCCTCACCTCCCCAGTCCATGTTTTGCAGGCAGTGAGGAGATGATGTGCTGTAACCTCTAGCAACCAACCAGTGAGCAGTAATGATGTGCAGTAACCTGTAGCAACCAATCAGTGAGCAGTATTACTGTGCAGTAATCTCTAGCAACCAATCAACAAGCAGAAATCATGTACTGCAACCTCTAGCAACTAATCAGTAAGCCTTAATGTGTATTGTAACCTCTCAAAACCAGTCAGTTAGCAGTAATGATATGCTGTAACCTCTGGCAACCAATCAAAATCGCTGCCTGATCTGATACAGTAAACTAATTTTGAGTATAGCTTTTATTTATTGTGTGTTTCAGAGCAGGTGGAGAGCGAAATTGCATGGGGGAGGACCAAGAAATTTTTTGCCCAGGGTCCAATCAATGTTAAAGACGGCCCTGCTCTGGGGGGGGGGGGGGGGGGGGCAGTCTGAATAATGTGTGTCCTTTCTGTGTTTCCATGGCTTTCATAACCCAATTCAATAACATTTTAGTTCAGCAGTTGCTAACTGACTATTTCAGGGACCTCTGTACTCTGTAATGTGCTGCTGAATATATCTTCCATTAATATATGCATTTGAGCAGTAGTGATTTTCTGAAGTGAACAAAACAAAAAGCTTTTTTGTAATCTGTTGGTCAACAATGAATATTACATAGTAGAGCATTTAAGTGATGAAAAGATTGGCATTGCCATCAAGCAAAGGCTGCTCATAACCAATCCCATGGCCTGATCTGCTCATGCTTAAACTGAAGCATTGCTTGAACATTCTGACGTTGACCACAAGTGGTTCTATCTCTCCTTGATGTGCCACTTGGGACAATGCCAAACCATTCAGAGGTGTTTCAAACCATTCAGAGGTGTTCCAACAAGCACTTCCAATGTATGAAGGTCTTCTCTGTACCCACTCTGTAAACTCACCTGCTATGTCCTGAAATGTGATCACTGCGGCTCTTTCCTTGGGTACCATCACAATGTCTTTTACTCTTCCTCCTCCCTGTTTTGGGTTCTCAAAGAAAGCTGCCAGATACATCTCAGATGTGTTCTCCGGTACATTCTCCACCCTGACACTTCGGGATTCTTCCAGAGGCCTCGCTGTTAGCTTGTTGTGAGCTACTCTGGGGTTACTGGAGAAAGTTCTGATGAATCTCAGAATATCTGAAGAAAAATAACAGGACATTTTTCACAATTTTAATGCCATAAGTACAACTGTGTAAAAACTTTCAATCTGCAAGTGATTTTGCGCAAACCACAGAACTGCAGAAAAAAATAAAATACCTAAGCGTGACCTGTGTAGTAGCAAATGCTAAATAAGCCAGTGGGGGTTAAAAATATATGTGATCCAAAAAAGTAGTCCAATTAAAAAAGTGTAATATAAACATAATCAATCAGTGATAATGTGAATATATATGACATATATTGATCAATATGGTGATGCTGATAAATAAAAGAAAAAAGTTCAATAATAATAATAAATCTTCAGTGCTTGGGACATCTGTGGTGCTCTTACTCAAAAAAAAGTTCATAAAGGTTTGGATGAGCAAAGATAAACGACCGTGCCTGATCTGCATGCAACTATGCTCACATTGCCCTTACCTTCAGGGGCTTTAATCAAAGCCTTATGGAACGTGCTGGATGATGGTGGTAGAGGGTGTTACGAGTATTGCCTGGTGATGGTGGTTGCCTTTGGATGGATGGATGTCCGTGCTCAATCTTCAATGCGTTATACTCCGGATCATGAAACTTGTGCCAAGAAAACAGAAGGGGAAAAAAGGGGGCCTCCAATGGTGTAGTATGAAATACTTCAGTTTTTATTAAAAAAATAAAAATAGGACTAAAAACGCACTCTGCAAAGTGCCAAATTGACATACACAGCAGCCGAACTCTGTTTACCCCCCTTGCTGACACTGTATACCGGAAGCTTCGTACTCGGCAACGGCGGTGTACTGCCACATACTTTACCACTAAAGGCACTTTGCAGAGTGTGTTTTTAGTCCTATTTTTATTTTTTTAATAAAAAACGAAGTTTTTCATACTACACCATTGGCCCCCATTGCTCGGGCAATTTTAAGGTAGTAGAATCAGCTTGAGATGCAGGACAAAGTGCTATACCGCCAAGTGCACATGCCTACCAAACAGCGGGACATCCTCCAAGTTTTGGTTCCCCAGTCGCATTTTTTCCAAGTCCTTCAGGGACTCCATGCGGCCATTTTGGGGCAGATCGGACTGAGTCACTGGGCCAGAGGGCTGTAGTGGGGGCCTACAACAACACTGTCCATCGGTCACCCAGCCACACGCCCTTTTTCTTAATGTTCAGATGGTATGGTCAAATGCCGTGGACCTCCTGTTAGAATTTCCAAAACATCTTCCGCAGTGGACCCCCAGTTCTTGGGTGCAGGAACTTTGGGAGCGGCTGAAAAGTGCTAAGCATCTAGTATTGAACAAACACTGGGAAATTACACCTGACCCTGTCCTGGAGAAGCTTCTACTGCAACCGGGGGGACCGGGTTCTGGTGAAAAATACTAAAAGCGCCAGGGCAGCAAATTGGAGCCCAAGTGGGAGTACACCGTATCGGGTGGAAGGGCAGCCTTTCTCACCTACCCCAGTGTATGACTTGGTCTCTGAGGGGCCCAACCCCCTGAAGAGGCGATTCCATCATAACATGCTGAGACCATGTGTGCTAAGCAGTGACTGCTACAAAAAGTCTACAGATGACCAGTAGGCATTAGACTCTGTAAACTTTCCACCAATGCAGCAGGCCCCCACTGAATGGTTCCTGCCTCCACTCATCCTCAAGCCTTTGGCTCCCATCGAGTCCTGACAGGTCTGGTGCCTGAAATGTGGGAAACCTGGCAACTCCATTCAATACAACAGACTGTGCTGATGAATCTGAGGACATAGTCTTGGGCCCAGATGAAAGAGCGGGGAGAGCTGGGAACGTATGCCACCCCTTGCCACCTGCAGCCCCTGAATCACGACCTGAAGATGAATCAATGACTATGTTGTTTCAACTTGTTTTTGTTGTTCTGCCTTAACCATTTTCCTATTGCACTGTTGATGTTTTTACTGTATTGCGATGCCGAGGACAGTATCTGTCAAAGGGGGGAGGAGTGTAGGCAGGTAAAGTACAAAGTAAGTGGCACTCGACCGGAGTGGTACTGGAGCTGAAGAGGAAATCTGGAAAGACCTGGTTTCTCTGCAGTTTCCTGGTCACTTGGGTAAGCATTCCGGTTGGCTACACTGCATACAGGTGACCTCTGGTGGCCATCTTGGGTCAGCAGAACCTACCCCCAGGTTTTGGTGTACATTTGCGAAGTGGCTAGAATAGGGAAAGAGCACTTGTCTGTTGTAGAAAGTGATTAGCGGCAGGGAGACAAGTAAGGACAGGCTAGGGACATGCCAACCTTCATCGGAAGCCTCCCCACTGGGACAGGCCAGGCTGCATTCCACCCTCTGAGACAAACGCTGTTGGTCCATCTATACCCATTGCATTGCCGTACTGCACAGAACTGTGAGTGACGGGGGCGTGGTTTGGCTATGCAGCGGTGAGGGAGTGTCTCTCTCGTGCTCCGGTGCCGACAAATTATTTTTAGCACTTTCACTGATCTGCTCGCTCCCATCCACCTCACCAAGATGCGGAAGAGATCTGGAAAGCCCCTGCCTAAAAAAGGAGCTGCTGTGGGATTGATTAAACATGGACGGCCTAGGCCGCTCTCCTGGTGGCATGAGCTCCGGTACAGGCTCCGCCCCCTGACGCAGGCCTGAACACAGACACCGCTCTCCAGTATCCTCGGCTGGCTCGGAGGGAGAGGAGGACTCCTCCAGACGTTCAGGAGTAGAGGCACTGGTAAGCGACCTGCCAACTAAGTCTGAGCTGGCTTCCATGCTATTAGGCCTAGAACGTGCCATTAAGAAGGAGGTGTCTGCAGTGCGCGCCAACCTCTCGCATGTCGTAGAGAGGGTAGAGGAGTCGGAGCAGCGTCTTGATCGCCACGCGGCGGCCATTAGACATTTACAAACCTCAACCCGCGCACTTACTATAGCCCATAGAATGGCGCTGTATAAAATTGAGGACCAGGAAAACCGCAGCAGGCGGAACAACATCCGGATTAGAGACCTGCCGGAGGCTACTGGAGATGAGGATCTTCTCCCCTCCGTCCAGGGCATTTTCAATGGCTTACTGGGCCAGGCCGCAGACTACCCATTGAAAATAGATCGAGTGCACAGGGCCCTTCGACCCCGAAATCTCTCTTCAGATGTCCCTCGCGATGTCATTTGCAGGATCCACTATTATGAGGAAAAAGAACTCATCATGAAAAAAGCTAGAGATGCTGCTTCACTGGATTTTGATGGCGCCATGCTATCTTTTTTCCCAGACCTTGCTAGGGAGACTCTGGAGCGCCGTAGAGCTTTGCGTCCCTTGACGGAGAAATTGCGAGCTGCCTCGATTAAATACAGATGGGGGTTCCCTGCTGCATTGATCGCTAACAAGGATGGTAAGACTGCGATTCTCCGATTCCCCGAGGAGCTGGAAAAATACTGTATGGATGTTAACATTTCTCCGCCGGAGCTTCCTGGCTGGCAAGATCACATCCCACCTCTGCCTACTAATGCCGAAACAAGATTACAAAAGGTTGACCGTAAAAATCGCTCTTCTGCATCTGGAGGCTCACCCGAAATGGGTTGACACATTAAGTTGGATGGCTCAAGCTCTTTGCCCATTCCATTGCTGACCGACCAGGGTCGCATCTGCCTTTTACTGGGTCTTATGCAGCCTGGTAATAATACAGACTTTGGTTATTGTTTGGGCCTTCAGACGTATGTCTGCATGGCGTAGCTATGTCAGTCTTATGTCAGGCTCTAATTTTGTTTCTTTTTATATATATGTTCCTTTTTTATAGGGTTTTTTTTTTTTTTTTACTCATTAACAAGTGTTATATGTTTTACGCTCCGGGTAACTAGGCGTTTGGCCTTTCATGATCGGATCACTGTGGTTATGACGCACCTTAAGTGCTTTGTTATTTGCATTTCTCACTTCGTGATGTTTTGGTGTTGGCGCGGGAGCAACCCGACGACGCCCACGCCAACCTTGGTGACCGTGTGCATATGCACGGAGACCTTCACTCCTCTGTCTATGGGGTGCCGTGTCGGCTGGCATCCCCGAGCCCCAGCTCATATTTGGGTGACGGGTATGGGGATGTTGGGCCGCCTGTGTGCCCCACCATGCACCGCAGTTCAATGCGTGCACTTTTTGACCACCCCCGAATGGTCTAAATTTCAAATTTCATTTGGTAATGGATATTGATCGTCCTTTTTTTCTTTTCTTTCTGATAATTTCTTTACTTTTCTTCACCTCCCCCCTCTCTGCCCATCCCCCTCTCAAATTTTTCTTCCCCACCTCAGATCCGGCTCCTCAGGTTACAGTGGACGTGGATTCCCCTTGCTGCTCCCCATGGCTAAGGTAAATCCTATCTCTTTCAATGTACGGGGGCTGCACGCCCCGGGGAAAAGGCACAACTTATACAGGGAGCTGGGTCGCCTGCGGGGAGACATTGTTTTTCTACAGGAGACCCACCTCACTTACTCCACACAGGTAAAACTTTTTTCTCAGCAGTAGCCCATGTGGTACTATAGCTTATCGGATGTACATAAAGCTAAAGGAGTGGCCATTGGGTTCCGCAGGGGCACCCTGTTCACATTTGAAACCATGTTAAGTGATCCACTTGGACGTTTTCTGTTCACTAGAGGCAACCTGGGTGGTATGGCCTGCACCCTGGCAACCATATATGCACCCAACCGAGACCAAGCAGGCTTTATTGCCTCCACTCTTAAAAAACTTAGAGATTTCGCACGCGGGTGTGTCCTCCTGGCTGGAGATTTTAATACCCCATTAGAACCTGCTATAGACATGTCTAGAGGTAGAATTAATATTCCACACAAACGTTTACTGTTTATACGCAAACGACTACACGAATCCCAGTTGGTTGATATCTGGAGAATTATGCACCCGCGTATGAAGGATTATACCCATTTTTCGCAGGTACATCACACCTACTCCAGAATAGACTTTTTCCTCATTGATCACTACCATCTCTATCTATCAGATCATGCCCCGATTACACTAACCATTAAAGTCCCCTCCCTACCACACAGGTCTGCCAATTGGAAGCTTAACGAACATCTCATAGCTGAGGAAATAGATAGAAAACAAATAGGTGAGAATTTATCCCTTTACTTTGCTGAAAATAAACACCCTGACTTTTCATCAGGCACACTATGGGAGGCGCACAAGGCCCATATTAGAGGAAAGCTCATAGAAATGGGGTCTAGGAAAAAGAAGGAACGGACATTCCAACAATCTAAGTTGCTAAATGAGATTAAGGACCTTGAGCAATCACATAAAGCGAAACAATCGCAAGCGGTATTTCACAATTTGACTCTGAAAAGGGAAGAATTAAAGTCCCTTTTCCCCACAGAACAAAAACAACAAGCTCGCATAGTGGCCCAACGTTTTTACGAATGGGGTAACAAACCGAGTAGATTATTGGCACGTTCACTGCAACAAAAGAAAACAGCCACCTTTATAGCTAAAATTAAAAACACTGCAGAAGAGTTGGTTCATGACATGCCATCAATAGCTAAAGAGTTTCGGGAGTTCTATCAACACTTATACCATGTTCAACATTCAGTAACAGATCGAGACACTAAAACTAAGCTTATTAGGGAATACTTAGCTCAAGCTAACCTACCCAGACTATCACCTGATATTCTGGACACACTGGATGGGGAGCTCACCACTTCGGAGTTACGCGTTGCATTAAAAGCTATGGCAAATGGTAAAGCCCCAGGTCCGGACGGATTTACTGTAGTATATTATCGTGAATTTGCAGATATCCTACTTCCGCATTTAACCTCTTATGCTAACGCGATCCCTCAGACCTGAAACTACCCACGCACACATTACTATTATTCCCAAACCTGCATGTGGAAGTTATTGTCCTATTTCGCTGTTGAACATTGACGCCAAAATTTATGCTAAAGCTATAGCGAATAGACTCCTTCCCTTGATCCCGCAGTGGGTTTCCACCGTCCAGACGGGATTCATTCCTGGTAGGGAGGCAAGCGACAATTCCCTTCGTACCCTATCTCTGATAGCACATACCCAGGGGTCGTCCCAGCCCACCCTCTTACTATCAACAGATGCTGAAAAAGCGTTTGATAGGGTGGACTGGGATCTCATGGCAACACTGACCCATCTAGGCATTAAGGCTCCCTTACTGACTCAAAGGCACTGTATAATTTCCCTACGACCCAATTAAGAGTGAATGGCACCCTAAGTGCCCCATTTACTCTGTATAATGGCACTCGACAGGGTTGCCCTCTTTCACCTATTTTATTTGCCCTATCGCTTGAGCCCTTTTTGTCTACTGTGAGACATAATCCCTCTATACATGGGATTACCATAGGACCAACTGAACACAAATATGCCGCATATGCGGACGACATTTTGTTTTATGTACAACAACCCCTTATATCTCTCCCTAATCTTATGTCGGAATTCGCAAAGTATGGTGCCATCTCTAATTTTAAAATTAATATGTCCAAATCAGAAATACTAAATATATCTATTCCTACACAGACTGCTTCCCAATTGAAAAGTTCCTTTCCCTTTAGCTGGCAGGCACACAAAATTAAATATTTAGGTATTTACTTACTCCGAACCCAGACACCCTATTCCGTTCAAACTTCTTGTCTCTATTAAATGCGATTAAAGCTGACTTACAAAAATGGTCTCAGATAGCTCATTCCTGGTTGGGGAGGATAGGAGTCATTAAGATGAACATACTACCCAGGTTGCTGTTCCTAGTTTAAATTATCCCGTTTGGAATACCCGTAGGCTTCTTTACAATATTAAAATCGATAATTGGCAAATATATATGGAACAGAAAGCGTCCCAGGATTGCCAGGACCCTTCTCAATAGATCTAAGTGAGAAGCAGGCTTAGCCTTACCAGACTTTAAAAAGTATTTCATGGCGATCATCTTGACCAGAATCTCTGATTGGAGATTCCATAAAACATCTAAGCTTTGGGTGGAGTTGGAAGCAGAACTAAGTGGCTCTGATCTCTTTACGCAACTATGGGTTCCTCAGAAATATAGAGCCCTATCATCCAAGACTTCTCCGCTTACTCACTCCACCCTTATGATGTGGGATTCTTTTTGCAAAACAAATAACTGGCCATATAATTCTCCTCTTATGCCACTGACAGGCCATAACTATTTCCCGCCGGGGAACATAGACCCCAAAACTCATACATGGACCCTGGGGACGTTGACCCAGTTACATCAAGTCACTACCTCGACGGGAGTTATTCCCTTGAACACAATTCTACACGACTCGATGGCTACCCCTATGGATCAATGGAGATATCGACAACTGGCGGCCTTTGACCATTCCCTTCCTAAACCCATCAGGCCCTTCACGGAACTGACACCTGTTGAAGCAGCTCTTGCCAAGCCACAACCAGTGGAGAAGCCTGTCTCCCACTTTTATCAAATAATGCAAACACTAAACCCTACAGGAGATGCGGCCTTCCTACACAATTGGGAAAAGGAGCTCCAGAAAGAACTGTCACCAACCCAAAAAGCCACTATTCTCATAATGTCTCATATATCTTCCTCAGCCACTAAAACAGCTGAAGTGAACTATAAACTTGTGACAAGATGGCATTACACGCCAGTGTTACTTCATAAATACTTTCCACACATCTCCCCCCTGTGCTGGCGGGGATGTGGGGAGAGTGCAACCCACGCCCACATCTGGTGGTTCTGCCCACTGATACGACCATTCTGGTTGACTATCCTTTACTGGATTAAAGAGATCCAAGGATCTGAGGTTCCTAATGATCCGCTAGTTGTACTATTACACTGTACAGGCAAATCAGTGGGTACATATAAGAAATCTATAACTCCTCACCTCCTTAATGCTGCTAAGGCAAATATCCCCAGATTCTGGAAACAAAAAAATATACCTACTTTACGCCAATGGCTAATGGAAGTTGATCGTACATATTATATGGAAGATCTTACCTTCTCGCTTAGGAATAAATCCGAATATGTAAAAAAAATATGGTCCTGCTGGCTTGCCTTTAAATTCACAACTGCATTTGCGGAAATTATGTCACATCCTAAGTAAACTGTTTAGATGGTGAATATTGCATAAAGGAGTCCGAACTGAGGCAACCCCCCCCCCCTCTATCCTTTCCCCCTCCACACCTACTATTGGACTATTTTTTCTTCTACTCTCTCTATATTCTCTTTCTGTTATTTATTTGTACTTAAGTTTGAGATTCTTAATGGTACTTTGTCTGTATATGGTTGTTATATAACCAAGACACTACTGCTCATATTAAACCCATATTAGGGAGGATGATTTTACTACTGACTAGCTAGTTAAATTTTTGAATACTTTTTGTAACGGTAGTAGCTGCAGAAATTTGACTGACTAAGTTAAGCAGGATGTTGGTGCTTTTTGTTCAATACCCATTTAATTGCTGGACGAAATAAGGCATAATATGTTTGTCCACCCATCTGCATTTTCTCTGTATCGTATGTTGTACATTGTACCATCTATTTCTATTTTCTTTTTCTTAATAAAAAATAATTAAACAAAAAAAGAACCGTGAGTGACTCCCTGTGTGGTGTTCCCACGCTGGGCTGTTTGTAAGTTGAGCATTCTCTTCGATACGATTTTGTGGATTCCCGCAACTGGACTTTGTGTCATTACTGCAGCCACACCATGCTGCACCTACCCACAAGCACCGCTCTCTTGCTGTTCCCCATTTACTGGGCATATGGCAAACATTCTGTTACAAGGGTCATTAGCTGGTAGTACATGATGAAGCTTGTAGGCCTTTATTAGAAGCTGTGAGCCTCACTCTGGGCTCAGTATGTAAATCAAGAACAAATCACAAAGATTGGACTCACCAATATCACATGTGAAGGTGACAACAGCAGATTGGATATCCGGAATTATCTCCACATAGAAGTCCACATCCGAGACCTTCCCACTGGTATTCTCCACCGGGAGGTTTAACATCTCAGGAGCGTCACTGTCCTTGACGTTCTCGATGAGAACCAGAGAGGACGGGGAGACTTCATCATCTGGTGCGGCTGTAACATATCAAAACATATTCCAGAGGAAAGTCTTTTAGAGTGATTATTTTATTCTACATCAATATGAACATAATGGGAACATTCTGAGAACTATCAGCAGAGATTGTGTTTCTTAAGTTGCTGAGCTCAATCGCTGGGACAGGATGAGAGTTGGTGACCTCAGAGTGGAGCCATTGTTCCTTCTAATTGTGGAGGACCAACTGAAAAGAAAAGCATGATATATACATAGAGGCCTTCTGGGAGGATCCAGCTAAAGCTGCTCAATCAAAACCAATTCTTGGAAGATTTTGAGACAGATCCAAAATTCCAATAATGGAATATATCTCCTTCCCAGGACTGATCCTGAACACACTGGAGGTAATATATCTCCATCCCAGGACTGACCCTGAACACACT
Organism: Lithobates septentrionalis; assembly: GCA_037952835.1. Lineage (NCBI taxonomy): Eukaryota > Metazoa > Chordata > Amphibia > Anura > Ranidae > Lithobates > Lithobates septentrionalis. The sequence goes on along the minus strand of JBBDGP010002216.1, from coordinate 995,887 downwards.
GGAGGGAATATATCTCCATCCCAGGACTGACCCTGAACACACTGGGGGAATATATCTCCATCCCAGGACTGACCCTGAACACACTGGAGGTAATATATCTCCATCCCAGGACTGATCCTGAACACACTGGAGGTAATATATCTCCATCCCAGGACTGACCCTGAACACACTGGAGGTAATATATCTCCATCCCAGGACTGACCCTGAACACACTGGAGGTAATATATCTCCATCCCAGGACTGACCCTGAACACACTGGAGGTAATATATCTCCATCCCGGGACTGACCCTAAACACACTCGAGGTAATATATCTCCATCCCAGGACTGATCCTGAACACACAGGAGGGAATATATCTCCATCCCAGGACTGACCCTGAACACACAGGAGGGAATATATCTCCATCCCGGGACTGATCCTGAACACACTGGAGGTAATATATCTCCATCCCAGGACTGACCCTGAACACACTGGAGGTAATATATCTCCATCCCAGGACTGATCCGGAACACACTGGAGGGAATATATCTCCATCCCGGGACTGACCCTGAACACACTGGAGGGAATATATCTCCATCCCGGGACTGACCCTGAACACACTGGAGGTAATATATCTCCATCCCAGGACTGATCCTGAACACACTGGAGGGAATATATCTCCATCCCAGGACTGATCCTGAAAACACTGGAGGTAATATATCTCCATCCCAGGACTGATGATGAACACACTGGAGGTAATATATCTCCATCCCATAACTGACCCTGAACACACTGGAGGTAATATATCTCTATCCCGGGACTGATCCTGAACACACTGGAGGTAATATATCTCCATCCCAGGACTGACCCTGAACACACTGGAGGTAATATATCTCCATCCCGGGACTGATCCTGAACACACTGGAGGTAATATATCTCCATCCCGGGACTGACCCTGAACACACTGGAGGTAATATATCTCCATCCCGGGACTGATCCTGAACACACTGGAGGTAATATATCTCCATCCCGGGACTGACCCTGAACACACTGGAGGTAATATATCTCCATCCCGGGACTGACCCTGAACACACTGGAGGTAATATATCTCCATCCCGGGACTGACCCTGAACACACTGGAGGTAATATATCTCCATCCCGGGACTGATCCTGAACACACTGGAGGTAATATATCTCCATCCCGGGACTGATCCTGAACACACTGGAGGTAATATATCTCCATCCCAGGACTGATCCTGAACACACTGGAGGTAATATATCTCCATCCCAGGACTGACCCTAAACACACTGGAGGTAATATATCTCCATCCCAGGACTGACCCTGAACACACTGGAGGTAATATATCTCCATCCCAGGACTGACCCTGAACACACTGGAGGTAATATATCTCCATCCCGGGACTGACCCTGAACACACTGGAGGTAATATATCTCCATCCCAGGACTGACCCTGAACACACTGGAGGTAATATATCTCCATCCCAGGACTGACCCTGAACACACTGGAGGTGATATATCTCCATCCCAGGACTGACCCTGAACACACCGAAGGAAATATATCCCCATTAGGGATGGGCCGAACACCCCCCCCCGGTTCGGTTCGCATCCATAACATGCGAACGGACCGAAAGTTTGTGCGAACACCGTTAAAGTCTATGGGACTCGAACGTTCGAAATCAAAAGTGTGAACTTTAAAGGCTTATATGCAAGTTATTGTCCTAAAAAGGGTTTGGGGACCCGGGTCCTGCCCCAGGGGACATGGATCAATGCAAAAATTTATTAAAAGGACGTTGTTTCAGGAGCAGTGATTTTAATGATGCTTAAAGTGAAAAAAAAAAAGTGAAATATTCCTTTAAATATCGTACCTGAGGGGTGTCTATAGTATGCCTGTAAAGTGACGCATGTTTCCCGTGGTTAGAACAGTCCCTGCACCAAATGTCATTTTTAAAGGAAAAAAAGTCATTTAAAACTGCTTGCGGGTTTAATGTAATGTCGGGTCCTGGCAATATGGATGAAAATCAGTGAGACAAACGGCATGGGTACCCCCCCAGTCCATTACCAGGCCCTTTGGGTCTTGTATGGATATTAAGGGGAACCCCGCACCCAAATTAAAAAAGGAAAGGTGTGGGGCCACCAGGCCCTATATACTCTGAACAGCAGTATACAGGCGGTGCAAACAAGACAGGGACTGTAGGTTTGTTGTTAAGTAGAATCTGTTTGTAATTTGGAACAGGTACATTTTGTAAGTGTAGCTCCAGCCAAAAAAAATATTTTAAAGCTTTTTGGTAAACATAGGGAAGGGTTATCACCCCTGTGACATTTGTTTTGCTATCTGTGCTCCTCTTCAGAAGAATTCACCTCACTTTCTGTCCCAATCACAATTGGATTTAGAAAATTTGGGGTTTTTAAGGGAAACAAGGATTGGTGATAAATCAGTGGAGGAGACATATTTTTCCAAAATTAACTCTTACAGGAGAAAATTTCCCTTCCTAGGGGTAGATTTCCTCTCAGTTCCTGTTGTCTCCTTCCGTTTGTAAGTCGGATTTTTAAAAATAGGGGATCGCCTGTATATACTATACGGCCTGCCCTATACACTCTGCGGAAAATTGGGCCTTAGGTGTTGGTGGTACCAGAACACTGTAAGCCCTCACAGATACTTTTGTTGAGCGCAGGAACAGGCCCTGCTGTGAAATATTAGATCAAAAATTGTAATTACATGCCCCTGTTAAACAGGGGCAGAAAAATTGGGCCTTAGGCACTGGTGGTGGTGCCCAGAACTAAAAATGTTCTTAGAAGCTATCAACATGAACATTGAGGAGGAATAGGATAGTCACTAAGCATAACCGGATAGTCACTCAGCATCAGCATAGGCAGTCTTCATGGGATCTCACATTCATAAAAAAATTAATTGGTTACATCAGCATCAGGTGCTTGGTAGCCGGTGATCCAAGATTCATTTTTATGAAGGTGAGCTAATCAACCGAGTCTGTGGACAAGCGCACTCTGTGATCGGTTATAAAGCCTCCAGCAGCACTGAATGTGCATTCAGATAGAATGCTGGATGCAAGACAGGCCAGTAGCTCAATTGCATACTGTGCAAGCTCTGGCCAGTGATCCATCCTCAAGACCCAGTAACCTAGTGGATTTTTGGTTGGAAAGGTCTCCAAGTCAGATATTGCCCCTAGGTATTCCTGCACCATGTAAAACAGACGCTGGCGATGGTTGCTGGAACCGATCAGACCTTGGGGCTGTGGACTAAAAAATTGTCTGAACGCATCGGTCAGACGGACACCTTCTCCACCGCTCCTTCTTTGACTGACCGAAGCCTCAGCAACACGTTGACCTGGAGTACCAGGAAATTGTAACCTCCCAGGCTCTGGAAACGCATTGAACAAACCTTTCTGCAAGGCCTCCCAAAGATGTTTCATCCTCTGCTCCCTCTGTGACGGCTGGATAAGTTCTGCCACCTTACCCTTGTAACATGGATCAAGAAGGGTTGCCAGCCAATACTGATCCCTCTCCTTGATACCACGAATCCGAGGGTCCTTTCGCAGGCTTTGCGGATCAGGGAGGCCATGCAGTGTTGGTTTGCTGAGGCAGTCGGTCCGGAGTCCTCTGGGTCACTAACGACGACCTGATCTGCAGCCACCTCCTCCCAGCCACGTACAAGTCCATGGGTTTCTGGGGACTGGAAACGATCCCTTGAAGACTGCTGCTGATGCTGAGTGCCAGGATCCACCTCCATGCTGACACAATCCTCCTCCTCCTCCTCCTCTTCCTGTGTGATAGGCGGGCCTGCAGGAATACTGTCTGGATAAAGGGGGCCTTGAAAGGTAAGGAAGTCCTCCTCTTCCTCCCTCTGTTCTGCCTCAAGTGCCCTGTCCATTATTCCACGCAGAGTGTGCTCCAACAGGTAGACAAGAGGGACAGTATCACTGATGCATGCACTGTCACTGCTCACCATCCTCGTGGCCTCCTCAAATGGTGACAGGACAGTGCATGCATCCTTGATCATGAGCCACTGGCGTGGTGAAAAAAAGCCAAGCTTCCCTGACCCTGTCCTGGTGCCATACTCACACGGGTAGTCATTGATGGCCCTCTGCTGCATGTGCAGCCACTGCAGCATGGCCAACGTTGAGTTCCAACTGGTGGGTATGTCACAGGTCAGACGGTTCTTGGGCAGGTTGCATTTCTTTTGGAGGTCAGCCAGCCGAGCACTGGCATTATATGACTGGTGGAAATACCCACAGACTTTCCTGGCCTGCCTCAGGAGATCCTGTACCTGCACAAGAACTGCTGCACCACCAAATTAAGGACGTGAGCCAAACAGGGTACATAGGGGAAGTGTCCCTGTCGGAGGGCAGAGAGGAGGTTGGTGCCATTGTTGCAAACCACCATTCCTGGCTGAAGCTGGCATGGCGTCAACCACCTCTGAGCCTGCCCCTGCAGAGCTGCCAGAATCTCTGCCCCAGTGTGGCTCCTGTCCCCTAAGCAGACCAACTCAAGCACCGCATGGCATCTTTTTACCTGCGTGCTTGCGTAGCCCCTAGAACGTCTACGGAGCACCGCTGGACAAATCTGCACAGGAAGAGGCCATAGAGGAAGAAGAAGAGAAGGGCGTGGAGGAGAGAGGTGTGGCAGAATCACCACTACCAGTATTTTGGAGGTGTGGTGGTGGAACAAGCTCCAACAATACTGCACCTTGTCCTGCATCCTTCCCAGCTGCCAGCAGGGTTACCCAGTGTGCCGTGAAAGAAAGGTAATGTCCCTGTCCATGCCTGCTGGACCATGAGTCAGCGGTAATATGCACCTTACTGCTGACTGCCCTGTCCAACGAGGCCAAGACCTTGCCTTCCACATGTGGGTAGAGAGCCAGAATGGCCTTCTGGGAAAAAAATTGGCATTTAGGAACCTGCCACTGAGGTACCGCACATTCCACAAATTCTTGAAAGGGGGCAGAGTCTACCAGAAGAAAAGGCAGCAGTTGGAGTGCTAGCAATTTAGCCAAACTAGCATTCAGCCGCTGAGCATGTGGATGGCTGGGACCAAATTTCTTTCGCTGGTTTAGCAACTGGGGTAGGGAAATTTGTCTGCTACAATCGGATGTTGGTGTACCGCTAGCAGATTGCCCGGAAGTGCTTGAGACACCTAATTCTACACCTTCATTCCTCTCAGTGCAGGTCTCTGAGAGGACTGAAGTTATAGTGGGGTTGGAGATTCCAGCTGATGAGGAGCAAGGAGAGGTCCGCCTTCTTCTTTGGTGTGGGTCTTTTAAATAATGTTGCCAATGGACTGCATGGGAGCTCGACATATGTCTGGTCAAGCATGTGGTGCCCAAGGGGCTGCTGTTTTGGCCACGCTTGATACGCTTCAGACATATGTTGCAAACAGCAACGGTGCGATCTGCTGCACACATCTCAAGAAAGCCCCAAACCAAAAAACTTTTGGAAAAACGCTCATAGTCAGCAGTGCCCTGCACATGCGGAGCTCTGCGGTGTGTAGCAGTTGGTTGCCTGGCCTTAAGCTGGTCCCTGGAGGGCATCCTGCCTTGTTGGAGATGTGTCTCCTCCTCCTCTCTTCTATCTGGCACCCACATAGAGTCAGTGACCTAATCATCCCCTCCCTACTCACCACTGGAGCAAACCTGGCAGTATGCCGCAGCTGGGGGAACATGATTGCCAGTTTCTTGTCCTTCTTGTTCTTGGGCACCCCCTCTCTCTGGGCTCATGTTACTGCCTTCATCCTCAACGTGGGTACCATCATCAAAACGCTGCGCATCCTCCTGCAGCATGTACCCTGCACTGTGGTCGAACAGTTCAGGGGGCACCTCAAGGCATGATGGTGGGGCTAGGGAAGGAGTGACTGATGACATTGAGCCAATATAATA